>JAAAKQ030235742.1:0-11189 GCA_010016005.3 Zanna intricata | reverse complement strand
TCCCATCAGAGATTTAACCATGTGTTAAATTTTCCACATTAAATGAAGATTTAACATAATATTGTGTTCTAGAATTATATTCATATCCATGATGTTGTAGAATTATGATTATTTGATTTCCATTTTTATAGATTCTCATGTATAGAAAAAAATGTTAAGATATTTTTAAAAATTTGTTTTTAAATTTAACAGATCTTGAGTGCTGTACACTAAATGCATCTTAGTGTTTTGGATTTATAAAAAAGATTTGTGTGAGTTGCCATGAAGTTTTGTCACCCTTATATACTTAATACTTGTCAATTTCATTCAAATTTTGTATATGCTATTAAAAGGATCATCCTCTCTTGCATCATTTCATTGTTTTAACCTAAATTGTTAGGCCCAACCGAAAGCAAGATCTTTTGAGTTTCTATAAAGTAGGCCAAGGAAAAATCAATTTTAAATAACATTAATTACATAACAGGCTGTTATTGTAATATTAAGAAATAACCATTGTCTCTCTACTCATAATGAAGCTAATTGTTTACTGATATTCAAAACATCTTTTATATTAAATCATACTGTACATTATCATCTAGCTAATTCACTGGTTAATAATAAGTATTTCTGAGTATGAAATACTTATTATTAATGATCATCCTGTTTCTATTACCATATCTAATTTACTTTTTGTTATTTTATAACATAAGTGCTTAATGGGTTAACCTTGTTTACAGCAGTTTTCTTAGTAGATGTGTATATTTTATGTCTGCAGATTTTCTTAAGATTACAACATGTAATATTGAGAAAGAATTAATTTTTATACACAATTTTGTTACAAAATGTAAGTAACAAAAATTTTATATTTTACTTTTTTTCAGTTAGTGTCATATTGTTTTATCATGTAATAAACTAGTAAACATTCAATATATGTTTAATAAATTTATTTAATAATAATCGAGATTTATGGATTAAGATGCAAAATACAATTGTTATATTTAAAAAGTTTTTATTCTTTTTTTTTTTTTTTTAGGAACAATTGTTCTTCTAGCAGTTTCTTTCTTATCACCATATTTTTGTCTTATACCACGTGCTACTCTTGCAGCAGTTCTTATTTGTGCAATTATATTTCTTATAGAATGGGAAATATTAATCCCTCTTTGGAAAACATCTAGTAAGTCGTTGTTTTTTTTTTTTTTTAATGTTAATTATATTAATTAAGTTATTACAGCATTTTTGTAACAGATGTATTTAAATTATATCTGTAAATAATATACAGATCATTTTTGTTCAGGATTCTCTTATGATAAACATAGTTACTGAAGAGTTTAATTACTGCCAGTTACAATATTAAAAATAATAGAATATTATTAAAAGAAATAAATATATTAAATTGTATTATTGTAATATTACTGTATTATTATAAATATTCATAACATTTAATTTTATAAAAATAAGAAATTATAAATACAAAACATATTAGCATCCGTGTTTACAATTCATTAATGCAATTATACCTATTTGGAGCTATATATTAAACTGAGCTTTTTCAAAAAAAGAAAAAGAAAAGGATATTTGTATAAAAATTAATTGATATAACTAATAAAAGTATTTTAAATCAAATCTAAAATATGATTAATTTGTGAAGATCGTATGTTTCTTTTAGTATTGTATGGCACACTGCTGATATTTTTTATACACTATGAAATGCTTTTATTTGTTCATTGTACCTTTCTTTAAAGGTATTTTCTATTTCAGTAATTTAGAATTTTTTGTAGCAGTTTTAGCTATTTAATAATTTGGCTTCAAAAGTACAAAGAATATGAAAACCATTCCACAATATTGTAATTAAAATTCATCAATTTTTCATTGAAACAATCCTCTCCAGAGAGTGACTTTGAATTATTGGTCATGTAAAGCTGTTTTAAGGTCATTTAAAGGCTGTTTAGTAAACTGGCTTCTGTTAAATTGATCATTCATTAAGATGGTTTGAATCTTTACACATCATTGATCAAAATAATGAGACTCCCAAACGACTACTTTTACCAGCTGGTAATACATTTCATTTTAGTAACCATGAAGCAATTAAAATCACAGTATTGACAACAGTTTGCTCAAATAAACCTCTTTTAACAATTGAATAACGTGAAAAACAATTTTAACAGGACTGTTAAAAATAAAAATGGTCATTTAACAATTATTGTTATTCTAATAAGATGGAATCTTTATACCTTATTTGATCAAATTATTTACTGAATTGGAATTATAAACAAATCATGAGTTCTACTATTGGAGTTATTATAGCTATTTAATTCAGGAACTGGCTTCTTCCTCTAATAGATTTAAGTGAAAAGTAATGAACAGAATTCAATTACAGATACAGCAAGTTATTTGTAAAGTATTTTAAATTTCAAAGATTTTTTCTTGTCAGCAGGTTGACTAGTGTTGATGTAATAATGCAATTATTGAATAAAAAACTGTTTGTAAGATTTTTCTTTTGATTATCAAATATAGCAGAGTTTTTAATTTCATTGTGTCTATAGTATGTTAAAGCTGTCTGTTAACTGTTCTTATTTTTATCAAACAGCTAGAGGTAAAACAATTGAAGCAACTCAGGAGATGTTTGCCCTAAGTTTTTGTAACATTTACCGATTTATTCAATTGAAAAATTGAATAATTGACGGGTTGAAATCTACAAATATGACTTACATGTTTGTAAATTATACATGATTTATATAAAAATTTTAAATGAAAACTTATAGGAAGTAGCTTCTCTTAATATTAAAATATAAGAATCTGTAGCTTTTATATCCCTGAATTTGCACGACAGGATGTGTTGTTAATCAAAACCTAACACATAATGTATGTTATGAGTCAGTAATGAGGAGCTAGTAGTATTAAAATGTAACTGCTCCTGATCAGAATTTAACTATTAACCTATGAGAATGCTAATAATACTTTTTGTTAACAAGGTATAAACCATCATAAAAAAATAGGCAGATGTTACTTTGAAATGTGGTAAATGATCTGATAAAATCTTGAAAAGATATTTCCAATTTTCCACTTCAAAATGACAGTCAATGTAATTGGAGATAAGGGTGTCAGTATAACCACAGCGATACTCACTGATGGTGGCTATTTTCATGTGACTGAAGTAATTTTATTAGATTTAATTTGTGATTTATCTATAATGGTCTGTTAAAAAGTTTCATAAAAATAATTAATTTGTATAATTTAATGACAAATTATTCTGAACAGTAAGGTCTTCAATTAATTTTAGGTCATAATTTTAAGGACTCCTTTTTCCATAAATGTGTACTATATATATTATTATGATAATGGAGTCCGTAAAATTAAATTGTGGAATAATTTTTTTTGTGGAGTGTTGTATAATTAACCTACATAGCTTATTGATTAAAAATTTAAATAACATCTTTAGCTGTGAACTTTTATGGATGGCATCATGTTTTGAGAAAATTTAATAATTTTGTTTTCTCAATTTAAGCTATTTATATCAGTATATTACTTGAATTAATTTCAGGTCAAATACTGACTTGAAATTAATTTAAATAGGCCAATTAATATGTAAAAATATATACTATTAGTAAAGTCTAAAAGAAAATTAAAACTTGAAAACTAATATAGCATATTATATTATTTTTTCAGAAAAAGATTTTATTATCATGTTGGCAACATACTTTATGTGCATAATTCTTGGTGTAGAAATTGGATTATTGTCTGGAATTATGTTAAGTTTATTACATCTCATCTATCTTTGGGCTTGTCCTAAAATTACTTCAGAAGTTTGTGTAGTAAGTATATTTTTTTAACAAGTGAATATTTTTCATTTGTTTTGTTAATTACCATCTAGTAATGATAATAAGTACAGTATCAATGCAGTGTGAAGTATAATCATAATTCTATGAAAGTAATGAAAATAAATATTTACAAGCATGCATTGGTGAATATAATGGTAATCCAGTTTTCTTCAGATGATGAAATTAATGTGACAATAAATAATGAGTAATATAAATATTATTGCACATTTCTTCAGTGAATTACTCATAATACACGAATATCTTTCTTATACCCTATCCAACTTTTATTTTCTGATAGTGTTTACTTCTGAGGGTGAAAGAAACTGAGCCCTACAAGTTTAACTTGTTATCTAGATTTTGTGTAACTGATGCTGATTCCATTAGTCACTTCCAAATCATCATTTGGCTGATATTAGAACAATAATCCAGTTATATTATCAGACTGTGGTATTAATCATTTTAAAAATTGGGTCACATTTAATTGGTATTGTCAAGTACGGCTTCTATGTTACTAATATGAGTACAAGTATTTAATTGTAATACATACCAGTCAGGCTTTAGCTCAAGTTTCAAATTTTATAAATGAAAAACTTGACAACACAAAACCAATAACAACAACTTCCTTGACCTTGTGCTAAGGCTGCCAATACAGCTGATCACCAAAAGCCATTTAAAAAACTATTTGCTTATAGCGTGTGGCTAAGCTTATAATCTACTACTGTCATATTTGGAAATAGACTCCAATCAATGAACTTAAAAAAAAAACTAGAAGTGATTTTCAAATATTAAATATTGAAATCTCATATAATCAAACTAGGACCTCTTTTGTTTTTAGTACATATGAACAACCTTTTAGATCTTCTAACTGAAGAATGTATTATTTCATTTCTGTTTCATACTGTCTTGTTATGTTCTGTTCTGAAGACACATGGGAACAAGCATATAATAAAATCCAACATTCCTTAAGAGTAGATACTGATTGCTCTAAAGACAATTTACTGTCTCTGAATAGTGAAATGACTGTATATATATTTTTTACAAATCAAGTAAATACAAATACATTTTCTTTAAAAATAAATGAACAAAAACTGAAAGGAGTGACTAGTATAAGTACCTATTGTTGTGCACTGAGATAAACCAGCATATTGAAAATGTAACACAGAAATTAAGATTTTCATTTCATATTTTTACAAAACTCGCTAAATTTTTTAATGTTAAGACTTAATTATCCATTTTTATGATTTTTGTTTAATAGTAGAGCAAACTATAGGATTGTGGCATATGGATCAGCATATAAAAATGAACTTATTCCCCTTTATTAAATTTGCAAAATAGATTTGTTAAATTAATATGGAAAAATACAAAATCAACATACAACAATTCAATCTACACCAAATTTATGCTTTATCACTTCTTATGTATAACTAAGAACATTTACAAAATACATATAAAAATTCAAACAGTAATTCAAGACAAAAATAACTGGTATTACCAAAAGTAAACTCTAAATGTAGGTAAAAAAGGATTTAAAGCCACAATCTTTTATAATGAACTTGCTGAAACTCTTAGGAATTTGAGTGCAAAAAATGAAACTGTTAGAATCAAATTAAACAATAATTGATGGATGAAGAATTTACATGATGAATATAAAGAAAAAGAAAGTAAATTTTCATAAAATAACGAAAATTAAAACAAAATTAGTTTTTTGATTTTTACAAAAATTTTCAATTTATTTTTTGATTTTTCAAAAATCAAAAAACATTTTTGTTTTAATTTTCTTTTTGTCAAATTAAAATGATGGATACATGATCATGTATATTGAAGAAACCTACACAAATTGTAAGTAATGTAAACAAATGATCATTATGAAAAAAAAAAAAGTTATGAAGTTATGGTTGTGAGCATTCACAACTTAATTTTAAGTTAAGTTAAATAAGTTTAAACATGTAATTTCAAGCCCACCAGGCTGGTCTAGTGGTTAACATGACATAACAAATCAACTGATTTCAAAGTCAAGAGTTCTAAGATTCAAATCCTTTTTATACGGATTTGAATACTAGATTGTGGATACCAGTGTTCTTTGGTGGTCGGGTTTCAATTAACCACACTTCTAAGGAGTAGTCGACCTAAGATTGTACAAGACTAAACTTCATTCACATTCATACACATCATCCTCATTCATCCTCTGAAGTAATATCTTACAATAGTTCTGGAGGCTAAACAGGTTTTCTATTAAACAAAACTATTAGAACAATAGTTTTGTTCTAAACAGAGAAACATGTAATTTCAATTAATATGTCAGATCTGGTACAGATAAATAACATCTCCTGCAGAACTACTCTTAAAATAAGTATAACTAGTTACTTGCATGTATGGTGGCCTGGGAAGCTAAACAAAGGAAAAAAGCTACTTGTATGTACTTGAAAAATAAATAAATATAAATTTGTGTTTACCAAAGGTACATTTATATAGTTATATGTATATTGTATTTTCTTGGTTTTATATTATTTTGATCTAGAGACCTATATACTTGTATCATTGTAAAAGAATGGAGGAATTTCTGCAGTATAGATCAAAATCAAGAAAAATTTTGAGAAATTTTGTTAACAGTGTTGGAAGCCTTCACCTAAGAAGTATGTCCAGCCATTTTAACCACTGTATCAATCTTTATATTGCTGAAGTGAGTTTCTCTTTGTTTTCTGTTCAAGAAATGTATTCAACATTGTGTTTTATGGCAATATCAGAAAAAAATATTGAACAAATTAGACAAACTGCAATCTTAATTTATAACGAATCCATTTCTTATTGAAGCTTCGAGTTCCATAAACATCAAATTCACAAAACACAAATCCAAAAACATCCATTCATAGATTCTATTTAAAGTAAATATACTTTATACATACAACATTCAGCTACAAGAAATAGAACTGTTTGATACAAAAAAAAAAAAAAAACATTTCCAGTTCACTGCTGATATTTTAAATAAAATTAGTGAAAATAATAATTTGTAAATTGTATAATTTTTATGAATGAAGCTACTTTTCTCCTTAATAGATGTGATAATTCACACATTGTACGCAGTTCACAAATATGGTTTTTAATATTATTTTTCATTTGTTATTTCGTTCTTTTTGATGGTAATATATTCCATGAAGAGATCAATTTTGTCATAATGTCTATATTTTCCACAAATAAAAGTATTAACAGAACAGGGGTGAGGGGAGCGAGGGAAGAAGAGGGATGTTACATAACAATGAAAGAGGTAGAGGAAGAAGAATGAAAGGAGGCAGAACACCAAGAATGAGATGAGGTAACACCGAGATAGGGAAGGCTGCAGAAGTTTTGTGGTTTACAGTGGTTGTACAGACTGTTTAGAAGCATATGGAGAATGTAGGTGATTCCAAAATACTGGAAAAAGGATGTAATAACCTCCATATTTAAAAAAAGGATATGTTATTATGTAGTAATTGTAGAGGTACTACACTACTTCTTCTACACATGGCAAAGCTGTTTGTAAGGTTATTGGATAACCCCTTTAGAAGGAAAATGGAAGGGGAGTTGGGAGAGGAACAGATGTGATTGAGATGTGGTAAATCCACTATAGATGCAATATTGGGCAAGTAAGTGAGGAGAGTGGGGTTATAATAAGAGGTGTTTTTGGACATAGTAAAGGAATATTATAGTGTGGATATGGAAATTGTGTGGCAAGTGCTAGGAGAAAGAAATTAGATAAAGCGGACATCGAGATGCTTAAAATTATGTGTGAGGGGAGCTAGAGTTGCATCAGGATAAGATTTGGAAGGTCAGATTGGTTTGAGATAGAGAATGGATAAGACAAGGAAGCATGATATCTCCATTTTTGTTATAATAACTATTGATGGAATCTTCAAGAAAGTTAAAAAGGAAATAGTAGTAGGAATGAGCAATTTGTTATTGCATATGATCTGATTATATGGAGGGAGTCTGAAAGGGATATTGAGTGTGCAATAAATATGTGATATGAAGAAATTCAGAAACATGGAATGCAGTTTAGTGTTGAGAAGAGTAATGTGATTGTGTGAGACAGAAAAAAGGGAAATTCAATCTACATAACTCTGACTGGTTGAAAAATAGAAAGGGTGAAAGAGTTTATTTATTTGGGAACAGTTTCTTCCGAGGATGGGAGAAGAGTTAAAGAAATAGGTACAAAAGTACAGAAGGCAAGCAGATTTTATCAGAGTGTAAGAAATTACAGGAAAGGAGTTACCTGTGCATGTAAGAGAGTTATGTATAAAGCATAATTTGTACTAGTTCTTACTTACATGGCAGAAACTTGGATAGGTGGAAAAAAGATGAGGGTTGAGCACAGGCAGAAAATAAAATTCAAGAGAAGCATGATAGGGAAGACAAGAAGGGATAGAGTAAGGAGCAGTATGATTAGAGAGGAACTGAAATTGGGAAGCCTTGACAAGTCAACTGGAAGATCAAAGCTCAGGTGGTTTGGACATACTGAAAGGATGGTTAAGGAGAGATTACCAAATATGTTGATGCATGCAGAGGAAACAGATAGAAAACCAAGGGATGGATAACAATAAATTGATAAATACAATGATAGAGAAAGTGCACAAGAGAACCAAGAGTAATGAAGAAGAGTAATGGAAGAGAAGTGGTTCATAATCAAGACAGATGGAGAAATTTTGTAGAAGGCCCAACCTGAAGAAACTTGGATTGAAAATAAGGGGAGTGAAAATAATTTTCTTACCTAACCCAGTGGTTAGTTGTATTTTATCATTTTCATTAATTTTGGGATCTGGAAGTATAGGTAGGTCTTTGCCAGTTCATGATTTAATGTTAGACTCTGTATAACGATTCCATCACTGTTGTAATCTGTTTGGTGGCTTTCTATGGACCAATCAGAAATTTTGTGGCATTTTAGAACCCTGGTTAAAATCCAGTTAAATGATATAATTACTTTTTAATAGAATTTGAATATAAGATATGAAACATTTATGATTGGAGTTTAATTAATGGTACTGTCTTTTGAAAATTGATCCTAAGATTAGATAATTAACTAACTTCTGAACTGCACTTTCAGCTTACACTGTTGTGAGGCAAAATATTCTGCAAATAGTTTACAGGGATAGAAAGTGGTGACTTGTGAATTATAAAACCATTGTCATAATACACTTATAGTTAACTTTTATTTATTGGTCTAGTGAGACAAAATTATTACAATATAGTGCAGAGACTTGGTAACAGATGTAAAATATAAATTCATAACAGAATAATAATCTCTTAATAAGAATTATAACTAAAATTAATATTTCAGGTTTCTAATGGTCAAAAATATGTATTATTGCACCTAGATAAAGGACTTTATTTCCCTAGTTTGGGTCGACTTCGTAACACTATTTTAGATCTACGGCTTAAAGAACAAGTAAACATTATTGTTATCGATTGTACTTATTTTTCTGGCATGGATTTTACTGCTACTAAGGTAATTTTTGATTACAAATAAAATATTAATTAAAGAATCTAATAATATATTTAGACTATTTAAAATTAAACTTTTAAAATTATACAGTGAACCAATTTTATAAATACAGTGTTTTTATCTTATCGCAAAATGTTGTCAATAGCTTTTGACCATCTGCAGTTACTAGCTGAGGAGCAAGTGGAAGCATTTTGAAGTTATTAAAAACATTTTATGAAAATGGTTCAATAGTTCATTCAAAAGTTCATAATTTTAAATAATTGTCACTGCTGATCATCTTTACAAAAACATAAAAAATTTTATTTAGATGTGTCAAAAAATAAAATAGTTGAAAATAAAAATAAAAATTTCATCTTATCAGAAAAAAAAGAATAAGTAAAATAAAAAAAATTAAAAAAAAAAAAAACTAGTAATATGATTAGGTTAAATTGGCAGATGGAAAAGAATCCTGCACTATGGGGAAAAATGATAATTTATGCAACTTTGTTGCTAGTCAGTGACGACTCACATATAGGACTGTAGAACTGCAGCACCTCTATTCCACTTGATTTTATTGATAACACTTATACAATGAGTCCTTTTTTCTTTAATTCTTTCTTTATATTTGTATAATATATAATCTTAATGTCAGTAGCCATCCTCCAGGTTATGAAAAAGATACAAAAATATTTGTATGGAACTATACGTTTCACTGTTCCCAGCGGCATGGTATTTGCCTGTTGTGCGAGGCTGTGAGGGAGAGAAAGTCACTGTCGCTCCCGCAGTGCCGACTCTGGCATGGTAGTGGAAGGTAGTTTTTTTTACTCCGCATGTGTATGGAATGTTCCTTGTTCATTCCCTTTTCTAGTTTAGTTAGTGAAAGGAATATGAAAATGGTTTAATTGCTTTTTTAGTAGTGATCAGAAGGTAGCAGAAAGCAAGGGCTCTTTGATTGTCAAATCAAAAACATGCTATAAGGGTGAAAGAGAAGGTAATTTGTAAAAATTAATTATGTATTTGTTTCTGTGTATCTAGAAATTTAAGTTAAGCACCATTGGATTACATGGTTTAAGCAGACATTTTTTTAAGTTATTTTCTAATAACACTAAAAAATATTATCTACATTAACATTTAATTATTTATTTGGTTAAACCAAATACGGTTTTTAAGCAGTGTGCTTAAAAATCATGTACCATATTGATAAAGTATACAATTAGATTATTATTCTGCTTTCAGCTATTCTATTTGATTCCTTTTTGTTTTCAGTTGTTTTATCTTACAGAAAACTTTAACCATGGCCTTAAAAAGACTCAGAAAAAAATTTTTTGGAACTGCACTCCCACTAATTTTAATTACATGCCGTCACTGTTACTAATACATTGTATTTATATTATCCTGTGAATCTTTCTTCTCTATTAATTCTCCTATCTATCTATTCTCCATTCATCCAGTCTAATTCTATTCAAGTACAATATTGTTCTTTACTATTAGTTTTTTTTTAATTCACCCAATTTCATAGTTCACTTAATAACATTTTATCCTAATAAGCTCTTTTGTTGCACAATTTTAAGGATAGATGAGATTGTTTCTTTTGGAATCCATGTAGATGGAACTACCTTAGAATAGAACACTAATATCCCTACCACAGACAAAACATTAGTTTACACATAGTTCAATATCAGCTATTTAGGTTTTTTCCTCAGTGGTAAAAAAGTGATAGTGGTAAAAAATAAAATTTAAGTTATTATTTATAAGTGTGATAACCTAACATACAGATTTATGAATTTTGATATAATTTTTAGATTCAATTGTATAATGTAAAATTCAATAACTTACTTTAAATTTATTACTTAAATTATTTGACAACAAATAATGTTTTAAAGCATTCACTATATCAGTAAAGGTATTGCTATCCAATACATCTGAAGTGGTAGCATCTC
>JAAAKQ030235720.1:0-11189 GCA_010016005.3 Zanna intricata | reverse complement strand
AAGTGTAGTCTTGTACAATCTCAGGTCGACCACTCCTGAGAAGTGTGGTTAATTGAAACCCAACCACCAAAGAGCACTGGTATTCACGATCTAGTACATAAATATGAATCTGGATATAAATGAAACAATTTGCTTCTCTAAAACATTGAACAGGTATTTAGAAAAAAATTCAACTCTTGACTGACAATGCAAAAACAATAATTGCTATTACATAGCAGTCATATTTTCTGCAGGTCTAAAGCACTCATTAGTAATTGCTTCACCACCTGTTTTTTTTTTCCTCATAAACATCTATTTTTAAATGTAATCATATCTTCTCATGACAAAAATTATAATTTTACATAGAGCTTTGGTTTATGTACAAGACAAATTCCCAACACGCATATTAGTAATTCTGAATGAATCACTAGCAAAGATTCACCTTTATCCAAATATACATGTTGACAATATTTTAATAAATATAAAAAAAAATTACAGTAGAAACCATCTAATGTTCATCACTACCTATCTTTAAATCTTTGTGTTAAATCATTGTAAATATAATTTACACAAATTTTCACCTCTAAATAACATTAAAACAAAAAATAAAAAACAGAATTTAATATACTTAATAATTCAGAAAGATTAAAACTTCAAATTTGGACATATATTTTTCAGACAATGATATAAATTAAATATAATCATTTTATTAGTGCAGAATTTTAACAAATAGAATAAATAATCAATATTTGTTATTATAATTTTTGTTATTTATCATAGCTGATTATCAGCTGTTATGGAGGTGCACTGTGATGCTGCAATTTAGCTTCAAATTTAGTTACAGGTATTTTCGTTTAGTTTTTACTTTCCTTCAATACCCTTGTTCAATACCTATAAAGACTAAGAATTAAAATAATTAATGTTTAAGGAATAGAAAATAATTATATAAAAACACCACATAAAAGAAAAGTAACAAGATTAATTAATTTTAAATATGAATTCGAATTTACCCTATACAAAAAGGTCAGAAACCACCCCCCAAAGGCTCTAAAACAGTTGTGGCACTAAATTTAATCATTCTTTTTTTTGTGATATTTATTATTTTCACAGGTATTTTTTAATCAAGTAGGAGTAATCTTCAGTAATTGTAAATGAACAGATGCATTGATTTTTACTTTACTTATACAAAAAAAAATTTAATTAGAATTTGAATGGGAAATGGTGATTAATACGACCAGGCCCACTGACTTATGTTTATATAGATACTTTAAAAATTCTAAATAAAAATAAATTATATTCTGAAATATTTATATCAATATTTAGTCAATAAGTCTCTGTATAACCTATCTTTAAAGAAAAAAAATCTCTTCAGTTTACTGATAGTTTCATTACAATATGGACTTACCTGCAGTAATAAATTTTGTCTTCAACCTAAACACTTCTTTAGAGCTAAGGCAATGAATCATTATTATACTTTTAATACTTACAAACTTAAAAGTTATATTCTTATTTTCCTTTTAGATCAAATGAACCAACATTGATTCACCTAATAATAAGCTTTAAACATATGAAACAATAAAACTCATGCTTTTATATTAATCACAATCACAAATCTTTGTTGTTAGTTTGTTATTTAAAGCAAATGATATCTTACGACAAATAAATGGATAAAAAATAATAGCATATAAATTGCACATAAACAGGAAATGATGATAACAATCTAACCTCACGATATGCCTTTTCTAATTCTTCTGCATGAACCTTCTTAATTTCTTTTATCTGAAGTTCATGCTGCAGGTGTACCTTTTTTAGTATACTATTCTGATTTTCAGTAAATTCTTGCATAATTCTTTCTTGATCACTGAGAAAATTTTCCTAAAAAAATATATATAAGCAGTTTCTGCGCAAGAAATTTAGAAAAAATAACCTTATAGAAAAAATAACTTTACCCTTACTTATATACACACAAATAGACATGTTCATAGATATTCAAGATACACAAGCTATTTAATTTCTAATCAGAATGGCTCTGGTGGGATAAAGGCATTGGGAAAGGAGCAATACAAACATGATATTACTTTACAGTATTCAAATTTTTTTAAGATTTCAAACATGAACAAGTGATAAAATTGACCAAATTATTTATACAGCTTCTTCAACAATGATATACAAAATTAGAAGTTACAATCTTGTCAGGAAATCCTTTAGTTCAAGATTGAATAGCATATTTAATGTGTTATATTTATTAATTAATGTGATTTTTTTTTGCCAAATCTAGTGTGCTGTAAATTTCATTAGTTGAGTCTATGTCTATGTAGTAGATGAAAAATTTGCATTCTGTGGTATACTTTATATGTGTAGTCAGCTTCTATCAGGTGATTGCTGAAGTTAATTGTACTGTGCAAGAATTGTATGTGTTTTTTTTTTATCTGTGGGTAAATATTTACTTATTTTGTTCAATGTAGTACCTAATGCAATCATTACAATTTAGTTAGTGTAACATTTTATACATTATTGTATATTGTCTAATGTTTTATTAGTTTATGGTATGATCTTGTGTTGTAATTGTTTTAGGAAATGAAAGTAACATAGGATCAGATTTCCTAAAACTCATGACAATTTTTTGAATTTTGGCTGATGAATATTACAATTAAATATTTTTCTGCTGGATGTATTTTCTAAGTGGGTTTTAGTTTATATAATATTGTCTATGAATGTGGGTATTAGTGCAGCGATTAATGTGAGCTAGATATTTTGTGTTGAGTCGAGTTCAATTTAGTTGTCAAATTATAAAGAGGACAGTGAATTATTGATGCAACAAGTATGAGTAGTAGGTGATTCCATCACCATATACACTATATACCAGATGTTCAAAAAAAAACTGTAGGGTTTCAAGAAAAGCTATGTTTTTATTTGTAGCACTCAATAGTGTTTTACTTGTAATTTTGAAACAATTAAATTTTAGTTTACACATTCTCCATCAGACAGCAGCCGCATAAGACTGTTGTGCAGGCCAAATGGTTACAAGCCCAGGCCTCAGTAACATGGCATCACTACAAAAGGAAACAGGGCATATACTGATTTGCAGAAACGTAATCAGCGATTGTCATACAAAGAAATTATATCTGAGTCTATAGTAAAATTTCTACAATAAATTGTCTAAATTACAATAAATATATTTGAAACTAATAATATTACTATACAACATTATAAATATTATTATAAATTGTTGGCGAGTGACAAAAGCATAAATAAATGTTGAGAACAGTTTTTGGAAACCAGAAACAGTTTGAAAGGACACTCACCAAATAGTTCCAAATTAAGTGCTAAAAACACAAAAAGAATTCCACTGTCTTTCCAATGAAGTACAAAACATTCAGTGCATACTGTTAGTTGTCAACTAATCATTCCTAAAAGCACTGTCCATGATGTTCGCAAGTTATTGAAACTGTTCTTGCTTACATGAAATTAAACCTACTGATAAAGCCACAAAGATTTCAATTTGTAATGACCATTTTAGACTTCATTTCTGCTGATAAAAACTACCTTCACTGCATTGATTTTCTGATGAAGTAACATTTCATGTTCATGGAGTTGTGAATCGCAAAATCTGTCAAGTAAGGGATCAAAAAATCTTCACAGATTGGTGGAATTCAAACAGAATTCCATGGCCTCGATGCATGAGAGTGGCCTTGACACATCTGCTGAGGGACAGGTTGAGTCTTGATCAGCTGATATGTTAAGTGCACTTGTGTTCAGACTGAAAGAACTGATTAGAGACTGAGTCCAAAGTATTGACTGCAATACGAAACAGAGAATTAAACGAATCACAGCAGAGCTTTCTACTCTAACAGGCGAGTTTACAGCTTTTGAGAAGACATCTCTGCCAGTTAACAGGACCTCAGTGGCCACACAGACCACGACCCTAATCGATGTTAGAATTACAGAGAAATTGGATGGCAAAGTTACAGATAAAGAATTTTTGCTTCTGGCAGCCTGCAGACTATTTGTTGACTACAGAAGGTGTTGGTGACCCTACAGTTGATTCTGGGGAGCTGATCCAACTCTTTAATCTGGCTGATACATACCATCACTCCTCGACAGATCATTGGGCCTCTGGGTTTTGTCAGACCTTTTCCCTGCCACGTGAGAGCAGAACTAGGCAGGATCAAGTCGTCCGAGATAGGTTGGAGGAAGCTGTCCTTCTTGGTAAGGACTCACCTGAAGTTGGTGGTGTCTTCTATGCCACCTTTTATGACCCTAACTGCAGATATCGTGAAATTGTATCCAATCATCTTCAGACATTTCAGCTAATTCTTGGCGAGTCTAGCAGCCCAGTGTTTTATCTCCCAATGAATAAGACTGAACATTCTTCAAGAAGGCTTTTGGTCTATCTGGGTCAGGGTAGAGAATGGCCCAACCAGGTACTCCTCATGAAGATAAATGGCCAAACCCGGTGTGACTGGATTTCTTCAACTGCTAGACTTGGACTTCCTGACACCAAGACCTTGGTTGTAAGGGCTCCCGGAAAAACATACACAGCTGATCTGCTAAAGGCCATGAAATACCAGGTGCCAGCCTACGAGGCAAATGATATATTTCACTTCATCTGCTAAAGGCTATGAAATACTGGGTCCCGCCCTATTAGGTAAATGATGCCTAAGGATAGTAACAGAGAATTAGGGGTCAGGGAAAAGGTTGTCCAGCCAGCCAAAGCCTTCAAAACTGTTTTGCAGGACAAGGCTGACGATTTCACGGTAAATCTACATTCCAAAGTTGATTAGCAGATCATGTTTCATGTCACTGAAATCAATGCAATGACAGATGAACAAGCTGTGAAAGGCAGTATCTTCGCTAATTTCGCGGGAGGGAAGTATTCAAGGTGTTAACTCTTCATCCTGCGAATGGATCTACCCAGAAGGCAACAATGATTATGTACTGCTGGGTGGCTGGGTTGCTGACAAGGAACAGAGAATGAATTGGATGGGTACATTGTAGTGCTGTCATCCGGGATATGGGGAGACCTGATGTTAAAGATGTTGGGAAACAGGCAATGTTGCATTGAGGTGGTCTGATAGTTACCGATCTGATCTCTTTTTTAATGGTGGCAGGCCAGGGCATCGATGACAGCAATGCACCGGGAAGACATCATGTGCATTGGGTGGCAAGGAGGACCATAATTCGTTCAACAGTTCCAGTGCTAAACAGTCCTGAAGATTTTAAAACTCAATGCATACAGGTGTCGACAGGCTGTCAATAACGGCTGGCAGGCGGCTCTCCAATAACTGCCGGCCTCCGTGGCAGAGTGGTAGCGACTCGGCCTTTCATCTGGAGGTCCTGGATTTGAATCCTGGTCAAGCATGGCATTTTTCACACACATTACAATTCATTCATCTCATCCTCTGAAGATATACGTAACTGTGGTTCCCGAAGTTAAAAAAAAAAAGAAAAGGCGGGTCTCCAAATTGGTGTGGATGTGGTTGCCATCTCTGAACTGGATAAGGATGCCATGATGGATGACTGCTGGCTTGTCGACACCAATGCTGAAGTCTATCAGGATTTTCCAGTTGCGTGCATTCCGTTGGTCAATTTCGAGAGTGCGGATGGCTATGTATGGGTTGATTTGGGGGGGGGGGAGGGAATCGCTTGAATACCTTACGGTGGTTCCGGAGGCTAAACAGAAAGAGACAGAAAAAGGGTTGATTTGGGGAAGGTGGTAATTTCTTGCTATCACTTTTCCAACACTGATCTGGACACCTGCATTGACTTGTTGGATTGTCTCTTCAATGTCACTGGGTTTCCTGGATGGAAACTTGTCTTTCTGGGTGACTTCAATGCCAACTCTCCCAATGTAGGCCTGCAATGGAATGCTTGCGAAGCCTTTCTGAGCGACTTTATCAACATTCATAACCTAGTATGTGTCGATGATGATGCACAAACCAAGTGTAGGGGAGGCTTGACATCTTGCACCAACTTGTCTTTTATGAGTTCTCCCCATTTGGATTCTATTGTCTCATGGCAGGTCCTGGATATTAAGAGTTTAAGTGACCATCTACTTATCCTAACTGAGATAGCTGGCATGGTTAAGCACTACCGACAACAACTGAAGAAAGTCTCTGAGGCTGGTTATTAAGCTAAGCTTGAAGGGTCTGTGGTGGCCAACCTTGACCATGTCTTGACTCCGTTGGCACTCATGGATGTTGATACAGAGTGTGAGAGGGCAGGTGTCATGTTCTCTTTTGATGCCACATGACAATGCATGTACTGGTGGTCGCCTCAGCTAAATCTATTCCGACAGAGCTGTTTGGTACTGCAGCCACTTGTCTGACAAACAACTTTTGCAATCTATTCAAAAGGCTCCTGATGCAATGACTACAACGTGAGTTGGATGCTGGAGGCGGTTTGGATGACTGAGAGTTTGGGTTTCAACCAAGTTGCTCTGCAATTAATGCAGTCGATTACGTGATGCGTTTGGCGGAAAGAGCAGCTAACAGCACTTGGCATTCCAAGAGTAATTCTATTGTGTTACTGATTAATGTTAAATACGCATTCAACACTGTGAATTGGACATCTACTTTAAGAGTGCTCAATAAAAGGGATATCTTGCCATACCTCCAGATTATGACACATAAATATCTGCAAGACAAGGTCGTCTATGAGCTGCCAGTATGGTCCAAGGCCTTAAATGAAGTGAGAAATTGGCGCTGCTAGAGAGTGTGCAGAGGCGTATGGTGTTGATGATCTGTGCTGCATATAGAACGTATCTCTGCTGAATTGGTCTTCCTTGTCGCTGGGTCACTACCTGTTGGGTTACTAGTACAGATGAGATGTGAAAGAAACGCAGGAACAGACAGGCAGGCTGTATATGATGAGAGGTGGCATGTACAATGGAACACTGCTATGACAGGTCTTCAGACTCGACGACTGATTCTGGAAATGGGCTCTTGAATCACCAGGAGGTTTGGAGAGCTCAACTATAAAACTTACTCAGTCTTTGACGGGCCATAGCTGCTTCTGACAGTTCTTGTTTTGCGGCAGAAGATTGAACAACAGCTTGTGTCCATACTGCTGGGAGCTGGATGATGCAGAGCATGTGGTCTGCCAATGCCATACGTGGGAGTACATGTGGAGGGATTACGTTCAGTTTGACCTTTTGACACCTGAGAACATCATTTCGAGGATGAGCAAACATGTAACGTCATTTCCTGTCTTGTGGGCAAAATTATCTGTCGCAAGGCATCGAGGACATAGGTTGGTGGACCGCTCGTAAGCAGAGCCGCCGACAGTCCACAGTTGCGGGTTGTCATTCATTCTTTGATGAGGAGTCCATTCTGCAGGCCGATTACTGTGTTCCATGATGACAACAGCATATCCCAGGTAATTCCTACATGGCGGGCACTGGGGCATGTTGTTTTTTGGGGTAGGTTTTTTAGTGAGTCCCCCACTTTGTGAGTTTTTGGTGGGAAACCTCACCACACCCAGCAGTATGCATTGCTGGGTGTCTGACAGCAGATTTTTTCTTCTCCTCTGAAAAGAAAAAAATATTGATATATTGCTATATATTTAATAATAAAGTCCAACATGAACGTTTGTGGATATGCACAGATACAACTCAGTTTCCTTCTTATGCTGCAACATAAATACTATAAAAAATACTTCATTATGTTGCAGGGCAATAAAGTATAAATGAAAAAAATTAGAATATTTTTATGGCTGTTACTTCTATCAACCATTCATAAACAGCAATAAACTGACCTGCTTTTCTTCCATTTCTTTTCTTAATAATCTTTCTTGTTTACCAAAAATTTGCAGCATTTTATCACGCTGTTGAACTAGTTCTGTTTGAACTTTTTCAGTTTCTTCTTGTCTTATAGTTTCAAGTTTTCTTTGGTATTCTGCTTCAAATTCCTCTTTTATGGTGTTTCTTAACTTATCTTCAATAGTAACCTGTTGAATGAAATAAAGTTCATTTTAATAGTATTTAAAACATGTTTTAATAAGTAATGTAATTTAATTAAGGTTTTATTATAACAAATATAAAATCTCACAGTAGGTTAATTTGGATAATCTTAAAAGTGGTCAAGTTAGAAATAATTTTACTTTATTTATTGAGTCATTGTTTGATAGTTACAGTTTAGCAGAAGCTGTTAGAACTTTTAACACTGAACTGTATGATTAATATTATATATATATATATATATATTTTTTATTTATTCCTAACGTGTATGTTGCAATCTGTTTAACTAATGAACAATAAGCAACAGCTACATGGCCCAATGAAATGAGGGTATGTATGACATGAAATAAGTGTAGTTGTGTGATTATGGCCGACCGTTCCAAGTTGTGAGGTTTAATAAACCTCAACCACCAAAGTACACTGTTATTATTACCAAAGTAAACAGTTTAGTATTCAAATCTGTATAACTAACTTTTACTAGAATTTGAACTTCAAAATCTTTGACTTCAAAAATCAGCTTTAAAACATATAATGTACTTCAAATTAATCACTTTTACAAAAAAACAAGCAAAAATGAAATTATAACTGCATCAAAGTATTATTAATAGGTCACAAACTGTATTTTAAAAGTTTCTTTTTAGGCTTAATTTATTATTTTTTTAATTCCAAGTATTTTGTAACTTTCAACAATCGGTTATACTAAATTTCATGGTAGCTCAAAGTTTAAAATAACATAAATATATACCTTTTATAAAAATGTCGCATGCAGGTGGTTCCCAGTTAAGAACTCTTGACTACAAAAACTCTTCACACTGCAATCATTCTTTAATAAATTAATTTAATGCCATCTAAATAAAAATGTAAATAAATTATATTTGTTTAAAAAAAATCACACGATTCTAAGAGAAGATTTTTAGGATGGGAATGATTATAAGGGCTTTACAGACTAAACAACATTTTTAAAGATTTTTTTTTACAAGTAACACGTTCACACTGTCATTCTTGAGATGGAAGTACATTATTCTTTTTCAAATAAAAAATAATATTTAACTGATATTCAAACTAAATTAATCTAATTCAAACATGGGGTGATTTTTATTTTATTTTTTAGAATAAATTTCAAATTCTATTTTTTAATAATTTCCAGTTTAATTGTATTTTATATACCAAATATTCATATTAAATATAAATTGATTTTAACATTTTTTAAAGATTGTAATAATTGTTCCAATAATTTTTTTTTCAATGTTTTAATTATTTCTCTTGTACAATGCCATTACAGAACAGCATAATATATATTTTTTAACTGTTATAGTGCTATGTTTTAAGAACAGTTAAAATAAGTGAATTTACATGAAAAAATAGTTTGGAAAAAATCTTTTCCTTTTACCTTTGTTCCTTTTTATGTTACCTATTAGAAATTTAAAAATAATTCAAAGGATAATTTTGTCAAAATAAAATTTAATTTATATTTTGTGATGCTGTTGTAGATCTAACACACCTTTAAGTAAGAATAAAAATGTATTTAATTTGGCCAACTTAATGATATCAATCATAGTAATGTTTGTTAAAACGTTTAGTGAAATATGAATGTTGAATATGATAAAATAACCATACATGTTCTATATAAAATAAAATATAGCATAAAACAATGGTTGTGAGGCATTCTCAGATTGCTGCCTATATTGTTGAACGTTAGTTCCCTAGTAGATGGACTTATTATACTATTAATAATATGATCAGAAAAATGTTCATAAACTCTATATAGTAAAATGTGGTTAATACAAAACCAGTAGTAGATTCTTTAAGCTCAAGCAGTCTCATTAGTTTGCCTGCTTGTATATTGTGGTGCTTCTACTATCACATTTGTATTATAAGTAACAACATATTAATTTCTAAAAAGATCTTATATGCTTACACTTTATATTAACATCAATGTCTTTTTATAAAAGAAAAAAATGCATAACCAATGCCTTTTTATGCATAACCAATGATTTCAGATGACTTTTGGAACTAACAGGTTAATTCACATTTAAAAAAGGATATAATCTCCAGCTGTAAGATCCTGATAATCGATTAAAAGATATTTATTTATTAAAGTTACATTTAGTTAAAAATGTTTTAATGTAATAGGTATATATATATATTTTTTTTTATTTATTTATTTTTAATGATTAATTTCAAAAGAAACTAAAACCCACATACATATACATATAAATATTATTTTACTGAAATTAATTTTTTTAAGATTAATATTAATTCCTCTGTTCTGTTAAATAATTTAATTTTAATAATAATTTAATCTTTTAGCACAATCTGTAGGTTGCAGTTCTTGAACGCACATTATTTAATAGGAGAAAGATTTCAGTCCTTTTCTTACAGCTTTATTTGCAGTAACAAGCCTGATATCTGGTTGCTGTGCTAACTTATGCACTGATTTTGATGGACTTCTGGCTATAACATCCAAAATATCAAGCAGTTTCTGTTTGTTAAATTTATTCCACTTCGATCAGCGTCTTCAACAGAGCCTGTTGCTTGAAATTCTTTGATAAGAGTTCGAACTGCATTGCAGTGAGGAACAGGAGTACTTGGAGAAAACTTGTGCTTCACTAAATCAATAATATACTTGTCACCTTTATGAAAGACATGTCTGATGAGAAAAATATGTTACTCTAATGAAAGAACCATTATATTTCTTCCAATTATTGATTCTGATTAATGAAACGAAACAAAGCATGTTCAATAATAAGTCAACAACTGACATCTTAATGAGCAATGCCCAACCAACCTATAGGGCAACCCACCTAACTCCGAAAGAACAGAATGCAACTCATAATTCTAAAGCAAAGAAACTTTCTTAACGCATTATATAATAAGAGCTTCAGTATACGAGTATATGACAATGATGACAGGACTACTGATGGAACTAAGAAATAGACATTTACAGACACAAACACTGTTTAATGCATTAGTAAATTATCAGTACTGTTTGTTTTTTTTGTCACGAGTGGTTGAGATGCTAGATAATTACCTTCAGTAATTAACAACTCACAGATGGGATTCTCAATGATAAGCTACCACTTTGTTTTAATTTTAATTTTCAACCTTATTTTAAGAATAAAATATTTTATTATACAGAGTGTATCAAAACTGCACGGCAATCTCTATATCTAAAAATTCTATATCTAAAAATAAGAAAAAAGTTTCCAATAAACATATGCCTGAAAACGTTTTAGAAAAACTAGAAAATTGC
>JAAAKQ030235709.1:0-11189 GCA_010016005.3 Zanna intricata | reverse complement strand
TTTGAATACTAGATCGTGGATACCGGTGTTCTTTGGTGGTTGGGTTTCAATTAACCACACTTCTCAGGAATGATCAACCTGAGATTGTACAGACTACAATTCATACACATCATCCTCATTCATACTCTGAAGTAATACCTTATGGTAGTTCCGGAGGCTAAACAGATAAAGAGAAAGTCTATGAAAGGTGATTATTTTGCTATGATTGTACAAGTGACAGCCAAAACACAAAGAACATATAATATTTCATACCTTCATTTGAATTAGTTTTGCTATTGAATACGGAAGCACTTATGACTAAATAATATCCAGAATGATTTTAGGTGTAATTTTTGTAAATGGGCAGAATCAAATAAATCTAGTATTTGCAAGTCATTTAAAGAATTGATCCATGAAACAGTATTATAAATGTAACTTTCGTTTTACATGATGCTACTCTGTAAAACAAAGAAAATGACATTGTTGTTTTCTCTACAAAAGTCACCCGACAAACTTTTTCAATAGACTGGGCATTTTCTCTGTTTCTTTACAAGATTACAAAAACTGAACTTAAGCATTAATGATCCCATTAAATTCAATCAGTTGCAAACTTGAAAAGTATGACTTTAGACTAGAAGGTTTAGGGATTTTGTTTCAGATGTTATACATGTTTCATATAAATTTTATTGTTCGATTGCAATACAGTTTCCCTTTTTAACAGTAGAGTATGAGTTTAAAAATCCACATAGTTTTCATGAAAAACATTCTCTGTCTATGAAAATCAGTATAAGGTGTTAAATTTCTTATTAAAGAGCAGTTAAAACAATTTTATTTTTACAAAGATTAGTAAAAGTTTTCAGGAAAATATGACATTTGTTAGAAACTAATAAATAGAAATAGTGGTTACAGTGAGGTTGTATAACATGCTACACTGCCAATTTAAATCTTTCTGGAACTGTGTAATTTCTAGCAGGCTATTTATTGCCTCCCTCTACTTCTACTTATTACCTGAATCTCTCACTTATAGAAATTTTTTTAGCAATATCATTTAAAAGACAGAACAACCAAATAAATATCCATTATATATATATATATAACATGTTATATCAAACACTTTAATGTAAATTTTTAAAAATTTATTTTGTAATGAATTAAATATGTGTTAAATGTATTTAAATTTATCTTTGAACATAAAATGAATTGGTTTGTGGGTTGTACGATTTACAAACATTTGGAAATAGTACATTGGAGTTTGAGAAATTCTCTGTTGAGTTTTTTTGATCTCATCTATTATATTTATGAATTGATTTATAAAACTGTTGATAGTAAAAATGATAATAAATTGGGAATAATTGCCACTAAATGAATTGTTTTAAACATTGGAAGTGTGTAAATCATGACTTTATAAACACTCAGTCTATAAATACATATATAGTTTATCTATTGTTGTTATTAAAATGTAATCATTTTTTTTTATTTATTCTCAAAGAATCTATAGCCTTATCCTGGTTACAATCATTTTACGATAAATGAATTTTATAGTATATACAATATTAACCAACAAAGTGCCATTTGTTGCAATGCTAATATAGGAGATATTGATTCAATCTCAAAAATTTTTTGGATGCATATTTCCAGGAATGTAGAAAGAAATTCGTATTTCTACCATTTTATTAGTGTAAACGTTACTTCATTTGGTTTATATATGAATGGAAATTAAGGAATGAATTTTCAGTTCTTAGATTAGCATCAAAGTATACAAATGAAAAAAGTGCAAAAATATTATAAAATTACACAATATAAAGCTTAGTTTCATTAAAGAATACCAGGTTTAATATGTTTTAATGCAATATAATAATAGGATTTATTTATTAAAAATTAATTTCATACTAGATTAATTAATTAATCTTTTTTTTTTTTAAATAAAATGAAAAAATAAAAAGTGAATATATAAAATCTGCAAATCTGTATTTTTCCCAATAAACTTAAGTAGTTTTACAAATTTCTTCAATAATATAATATTATATGGCATAAAAATAAACATTAAAAAAATATAACAATTATTTGGCTAGGTTAATCAGTATAGTTAAAATTAATTTATTTCTAGTGAGGTTAAAATGGAAAGAAATAAAAAATACCATCACAAAATTAGTTATTCTGATAATTTAGTAATCAAGTCTTAAATATTCTATGGACTGCAATGCCATTTTTGAATCAGAAGTCATAAATGTCAAGCGATGGTCAATGACAAGTCATATCTTACATTCATTTGGTTATGACACATTACATTTTTTTTTTAAACACACCTAATTATTTTTTTTTTCTGTTATAAATGGAGAAGGGATTCACTTTTTTAATTGTAAATTCTATAACAATTTTTTCAATATTTAAAAATGGTGATATATTTATTTTATCTGAAATTACAGTGTAAATATTTTGTTAAACAACTTTTTCCCAATAATTTATAAATGTACAGCCTCATTAAAGCTAATAAAGAAAATTTCCTCCAAAATGTGTAAACATGTACTGATGCACATTAGTGATTACATTAGTGTACATTACTGATGCAGCAGCAGGTTTCACATATTCATAAATTTTTTGTTGTGGAAGTTAGGTTATATTATCTTTTTATTTGTACATTTACAATTATGTGTTTGTAAATTAAAAAGAAACATACAAATTTTTATGGAATTGCTTTAAGTAGAAAAATGGATTTTAAAAACAACCGTAAATCGCAATCAAAAGTCAACAAATAATATTAAAAAATATATATATTTTTATGAATAAGAAATGAAAAGCGGCATTAAAGAAAAATGATAGTAATCCAATCTTCTATTCCACCACTGTTACTTTTACTGAAAGTATACCAATTATATCCAAAAAAATTATTAAGTTCAAAAATGTTTTTTTTTTTTTTTGACACAGTTAGTATTAATGTTTTAAAATCGGAACACAAGTTTAAGATTCAAAAAGGTTACAAATACCTACTTGAATAAATAGCGAGTTGTGCGCGATACTACATAAAATGAAATATCGTAACGAATTTGACCTTTAAAATGTAGATGCTAATTATTTATTATTTTACTTATTGAAGCATTAATAAGAGAAACAAAATATTAATCTCCGGCCGCCAGCCATTTCGTTACGTCATTGAGTACGAAATGTATTTCGGGATAGCGCAATCTCCCCACTCGCTTGATGACGACGAATTCAGACCTTTATCAATCAATACCAATAAAGCGCCAAATTAGAAGCATTTCGAAGCGAGCTTTTTTACTTTATATGGCTTCATCACTATGATTATTAAATTGTAGTTATTGAGGTAGACAACAAACGCCAAGGTTTTATTATAAGTTATTAAAAAAAATGTATATTTTTAATTGAGGAATGGACTCCACAAATTGAATTTAGTTACAGAAAGCATATAAGATGTTTAAGATTCCTCTCAAATTACATCAAAAAATAAAAAGATGATTTTTAACGTAATAATTTCAAACTTATAAGAAATTACTAATTTTATTAGCAACAAATGTGAATTTCACTTAGGGAAAAATTATCATCAACTGTTTTAAAATACTTCAGAAATATCAGATTACTAATAGAAATAAAAAGTTTCTTTTGTTCAAAATGTTAAAATATTTCGACATAAAATAGATTGATATAAACTTGTACGTCTTCAGCAAATTCAGTTTAAATTTTATGGTTTTAATAGCCTTGGTCTTGCAGTGGTGTACTGAAATCTGTAAATAATATTGAACTAATGTTGGAAAATTTACTAGATAATAACATATATATTTAATTTGTTATTTCAGTAGATTCCATTATGTTCAACATTTTCAAAGGAACCTTAGATAAAAACTCTAAAATCTTGTCCAATGGTTATTACAACTAATGGATTACATTAAAATTATTTTAATAATTAACTAGACTTATTCTTTGTTTTCTAAATATAATTTATTTGTTTCATCTATCAACATCCTTTTTTGATCATTTTTAAGCGTAGGAAAATAATTATATATCAGCCGTTAGGCTGTGGCTGTCGATGAATGAACAGCGCCATCTAGAAGAAAATCTTTGTACTAATGGTGTGACTTTTCATTAAGGGGTCTAATGCAGCCAAATGTAAATTATTATTTGCGCTACGTTTTTATATAAGCGCATGAAAAGCTAGATCAGAGGCTTTGTAAGACCATCAATATAATTATGACAAAACCTTGTTCTAAAAATAAGTAGTATTGTATAGAAACGAAGCAGCGCACTCGGCGTTTTTGTGAACCAATTCATAGTTCACAGGATAAATTTAAAAACAGTACCGAATTATACGGCTTGCAAAATTTCTCCTCCTACCTGAAGGTAAACCTCGACTATAAAACCGTGGTATACCATGACTATAAAAGCACGAATATTAATTAAATTTGTCTTTAAAATATGTCAATTTTAAAGTTTTTAACAAAATATATATTAAATATCACTCAAGTACATTGCACACAGAAGCTGTAAAATAAAGAAAAATTTTATTAAATTTTTATTTTTATTTGTTTGTACATAAGTGTAGACAAAGTCATATCATACATTGAAATACATAGATTATTTTGTATATGAGTATACAAAAATACTTATTTATAAATAACCTAATTTTTTTTCAATTAATTATTTCCTTTAAAAAAAAAAACTGTAATATTTCTTTTAGTTTCCCGGTTATTTATAAATGGATATATGTGGTTATAAGTTATATATGGATATTTGCTGCTACAGCAATGACAGGAAAATATATAGATTGATAAAAGAAAGATCTCGTAATATTAGTCTTTTTTTAAAAAGGATTTTGGTGCGTTTTTGAATAAATTAGCTGGCTTCATACCCTGAAGCTAGTGGCAGTTTATTAAATATTTTTGAAAGTAATTGAAGAATACTAGATAGGGTCATCAAATTATTAGCCTTTATTATTCTTAATTAATTTCTATTCCAATACAATATTAATAATTTAATTGTTTGAGAGAAACAGATCTTAATTGTTAAATGTATATATAAACCAATCTGAAATAAAACTAGTCCTGTCACTATTAAAATATCATGTCATATCAAAATACAGCTCTATAAGAACCCTGAGAGGCATTATATATAAAAACTGACTTCTATGAAATGCTTTCTTTTATGATACAAATCTGCTTTAGAACCACCAACTGCATTCATTCAAGGAACCAGATTTGAATAAGTTATTAAGTAAGAACATAGAAAAAATTTCACCATGTAATATCCTTTAAAAGTCTAATGGAAATACTACACATATCCATAGTAAATGAGTTTTTTAATTTTGAAAAAGCAGATTAGGTTTCCTCCTCACTGATAAGTTTAATCACAAATCTGTACTTACCAGGACGACACGTTTAATAAATTTATTGCAGATTTTACAGACACATTATTTATATTAAGGGTACAATCAATTTTACAAAACTTAAGTTAAATTATTAAGGTAATTTATAACATTCAGGATATAACCAGCAATAGAAAGTTGCATATCATCATTGCTAGTTTAATATTATTCCAAATTGTGTTGCTAAAGTTTAATGAAGAGAAAATTATTACAGCTAAGAAGTAAGATTTCATCTTTAAGTAGTTGATGGTGAAAATTATTTATTCCCTTGTACTTTGGAAAGTTCAACCTGATAAAGAGATGGTGCAAGCATGACTAAATGAGTACGATATTTATCAAATATGATACTTTAGTTGGTGTACTGGAAAGTTTTGAACACATGTATTTAGTTGCTTGGTTGTAACAACTGACTAAAGACAAGTTTTAATTTTTTTCTGAAAAATGTATAAATTTAAAGTTCATGGTGTTATAAAGTAATAAAGCTGTTACTTTGTTGTGATGCTGTTATAAAGTTTTGTTTAAAAAGTATTAATCCTGACAGAAATTGAAAAAGAGGTAGATTCCACTTTAAAGGATTCTTCCCGTTTGTTTTCAATGGAAGAAATGGGCTGCTAAATTTTTTATGTGGTTATAATTCCATTCAAGCTTATGAAGCTTAGGATGCTCAAAAACTGTTTTGACTACTAAACCATTACAAAATCCACAATGCTCCATTAAATGATTACGAATGAAAGTACATGAGCTTGCTGACACTGTAAGACATCTCTACAGACTGTGTTTTATAAAAGTAGATGAAACATCAATTCACCATTATACATGAAAGACCAAACAGCAGGGGAAAGTACACTAAACAAATTGAAATGGGTTCCATCTAAAGGAAAAATCATGGCTATGGTTTTTTTGGAATTCTTTTGGTGCATTGCTCATAGACCACCTGGAAAAAGGCAGGGCCAATTCTGGGAAGTATTACACTTCACTATGGACTGATTTCAGATGCTATTCAAGCTAAACGTTCATATCTTGCCAAAAGAAACCGATCTTTCATGACGATAAAAATCCTGCACATACCTCTTAGATTGTTGCTGCAAAACTCCATGATTATGCTTCAAAGTGCTTTCACATTCACTGTATATGGATACCAGCGATACTTTCTCTTTTCAAAACCTGAAGAAATGGCTTGCTGCGATTCACTTCAAATGATGAGGTTATAAATGAGAAAACTGTTTGTAGAATTGGACAAACTGCACTATATTGAGAGCATTAAAAACATACCTATGTATCAAATTGTATATTGAAAAATATAAAAAAACTTTAAAAAGTTTTGTGTTTTCTTTGTCGCTCTGAGAACCCAACTTCCTTACATTAAGATAAAACTTAGCATACTGAGTGATGTAAGGTATAATCTTTTTGTTTCATAAGCTGAATTGCTCAACTATTCAAGCAGATAAATTATTGTTTTTATAGTTAATAATCGTGACTGGAAAACTATAATTAAATACATTAGGATTGTTGAAATACTAAACTGGAGATCTATATTATATGTTGAGCTGAGATTGTACAAGACTACACTTCATTCACATTCATACATATCATCCTCATTCTTCATCTGAAGTAATACCTTACGGTAGTTCCGGAGGCTAAAAAGAAAAATCTATATTATATATAAATATGGAATCAATATATAATTTTTATTCACTTTGTTAATGTGCACTTTGCAATCTGTTCATTGGGAGGGGGAATTTGCTTCTTGTTCACAATAAGCAACAATAAACGAATTCCCCCCTCTCAATGAGATTATGATGACATTGTGAAGTGTAGTCTTATATAGACTTGGGCTGACCATTCTTGAGACATGTGGTTTGATTAATTGAACCCTAACCACCAAAGTATACCGGTATCTAATATCTAGTATTCAAATCCTTATAGAAGCAAACTAACCTTTACTAGGATTTGAACCTCAGAACCTCCACCTTCAAGAGTTAGCCGTTAAAAAGTGCTGACTTATTATGATGAGTTAACTGCTAGAACAGCCTGATAAGCTATCAATATAATTATGAAGAATAACTATATACATAAAGATCTATATTGAATTTCTATAAATTGTCAGTATTCATTTTAGTAATTATTCATTAAAATCTTCTTTTTTTTTTTAATTTTGAGTCATAGGTTTTAGTTATATAATTATTACCTTCATGATCAGAGGTGGAAGCAGGATAGTCATTGGAGCAGAAAGATGTACTACCTCCCAGATTAGTAAATATGTTATATAAACTACTCAACTAAAAAAGAAGCGAGGTTTTTGTAATCTATATGAATTTATTTGTTATATCAACACATTTTCTGGAAGAATTAGTGGACTCCAAGACACTAATTACAAAACACCGGAGGCTAATTTAATTAATCTCCAGCAATAATGATATTGAAGCAATCAGACCAATTTGTCTACGAATTGCTGAAAGAACTTAAAAACAAATTTATATCATTAATGAGCTTATAATCAACCAATTTAATAGTTTTATAATTAGATGAGATCATAGCAAGTACTTTAAAGTTGCATTCAATGCTGAATCAAAGAACAACCTTTCTTTCTCTAAATTCATAATTGATACAAATATGTTTATAAATATAACTTTTAATAAAAGATTAAAAATTAAATTAAAAATTTTTAAAAGTTAACAATTTTCAAATTTATAATTTAAAAAAAAAGCTATTAAAAAATGTTAAAAATTAATATTAATTAAAATTAAAATTTACGTATATAAAAATATGACATCAATTATGATTTTTTTTTTTTTTTGTTTAACCTCCAGAACCACATTAGGTAGGTATATCTTCAGAGAATGATATGAATGAATTGTAGCATGTGAAAATGCCATGCCTGACCTGGATTCAACTTGAGATCTCCGGATGAAAGGCTGAGATGCTACCATTCGTGCCATGGAGGCCAGCAGCCAATACTGCTTTTACTACTTAGTATCATACTACTAAGTAGTATTCATACTACTTGTATCTCAGGTGAGTTATATTATAATAATAATTATCACTGGTCAAAAATTACTTTTTTTTGACACAAAAACTATAATATTAGTATTTTTAGGCTGTATTTAAAAATTTAACTGATTTTCTCTATCACATAAGGTTTTTGAGTGACGAGTGATTTAAATTTTTAGTTTTTTTTACACAGAACAATAAATTACATGCTTACCTAAAAGATCGAAGTGTCAGTTTTCTTGCCATATTTTTTCTTTTTTTGTTGTATTCTATTTCATGTCTATCTCTTTTAAGAGTCTAAAAACAGTTTGCAAGCATGTTTGGATCCCTCTTTTCCTGATATCGTTTTTCTATAGTTGAAATGTCCTGATGGAACTGCTCCCAATGTTCATCGCTCATTACTCTAAGATTTTCTGGGAAGAAATCCAGGCAGGAATGCAAAAAATGGATTTTTAGTGACATATTGCACTCCATGAGTCTGTATGATATTAGATCATCTAATATTTCTTTGTAATTCTCTTCCTTATGATTTCGTAAAAAGTTTTTGCAGACACTCTTGAATGATGTCCAAGCAGATTTCTCGGCCTCATTCAATTGATTGTGAAAGTTATTATCTTTTATCAATGTCCATATATGTGGTCCTATGAATACGTACTTTCTTTAATCTTAGTTTCACTGATTCTGGGGTACTTATTTTTTAAATAAGCAAATTCTGACCCATTTCAATCCATAGCTTTGATAAAATTCTTCATAAGACCAAGTTTTATGTGAAGTAGAGGCAAGTACACTTTTTTTTTGGATCAATCAATGTTTTGTTTTCTCAGGATTAAAAATACTCTCTTCGACCATTCCTTCTTTGTATGATTACATCTGTCTCTAATGTCCCATTCACACAGAAAATAGTAATACTTTGTGTAACCAAGCTGTATTCCCAGTAGAAGTGCAATAACTTTTAAATCACCACAGATATGCCATTCAAATTTTTATAGTTTTTTTTTTGTTCAGTAACAATTCCATGCTTTGACAAGTTTCTTTCATTTTGGCAGTGTGGGCAAATAGTATAGACAGAAATTTGTTTCCAATGTGGAGAAGTACAGCTCTCATGCTATTCTTTGAAGAATCTATAAATAGATGCCATTCCTCTATCTTGTGTTAGTGACCAAAGGCTTCCATAAGACAACCAATATTATTACAGAAAACATCTTCATTTTCTACAGAAAAACAGTTTTCAAATTCATTTTGTCTATTTCTAAATGCAGTAACTTTTTTTTTGTGACAGAGGAGATTCCAGCCGTTTAATCTGGAGCCCAAAAGTTAGAAAGATTCAAATCTTGAACAAGATCATTAACATCTTCAAAAGTGAGAAGATGAGGTTCGGAAGTTGAAACTTGAAATGAAGGATGGTAAATCATCATCACAGCTATCATAATCAGATTTATTTTTTGTTTCATCATCACTTATTTTTATACTTTCAGGAGGTTTTGGCAGTTCATCACTATGAAGAACAAATCTGATAGCAGACGGTAAATTGGGGTATTTTCTTGTATGTTTTGATTTAGAATTGATACTACAAACATTTGTCAAACAAAAGTTACAGTCTGTGATAATCTCTTGGTTCCCTCTAGATCATTGATACAGTGAATTTCATGCATTGAGATCCTTTAAGCCATTTTGAAAGAAGAGTAACACACATAATGCAACAATAAAGAGGAGCCCAGGTCTTATCTTGGTCACCAATTTTACATCCAAAATAAAGTTTGTAACACTTTTTAATGTATGAAGTAAATATGCGTGGTTGATTAATTTTTTAACATTAACTCGCCACAAATGTAACAAAAAGAATCTGGTTTATTTACACAGTTTCTGTGACATTGTGCCGCTTGATATTTTAAAAACATAAAAATTACTTAATTGTAAATTAATGAAGAAATACACAACTGAACAACTTTAGAGATACATGTGAATGCTTACTAACTAAAATATGAATGCACACGTCTGAAACTGGCAACTCTTATGATTAGTGATAGCTGTGACACATTTCTGAATCATCAGTCAGTATGAGTTATTGCTGTACAAATATAATTACTGTACTCAGTTGTGATTAATCTCTATACATATCTATTACAAATAACAATTCTGTTGTACTAAAACTCATAAGTAATAATATGTACACCATAATATATAATGATAAATAGGATAAAATAATTAACAACAAAATTGAAGGTGATAGAAAAATTCTGAGAACATTTTTGAAATCAGTGAAAATAGTACGTTTAGAATGTTAATTTAGTTGTTTTGTGATAAAAACTTTGTTGACCAATGTTAGTACAGAGGTGAATATGGGTGTTGAAAAGATAAATTTAATAATATATATATATATTTAATAACTTTAAAACAGGAGATATAATGCTTAAATTGGAAGTGATATACTACTTAACACTTTAAATTACTGCAATTATTTTCATTAAAGCAATACACAAGATTGTTTTAAGGATTAAGGATTACCTACAGTGTGTGTTTCTTTTTTGTATGTTTTAAGAAAGTAAATGAACATAATAGGTAATAAATTACAATAATTTAGGCGGATAGTTGTAAAATTCCTTCAGACTATTTATCCAAAGTTCTTACCACTGACTCTGACTCTTACTTTATCTCTTTGAATTTAGAGTTACATATAGGTAAATTTAGGAGTGGGAATACTAGCCCACAGGGCTGGCCTAGTGGTTAATGCGACATCACAAATCAGCTGATTTTGAAGTCGGGAGTTTCAAGGTTCAAATCCTAGCAAAGGTAGTTATTTTTATATGGATTTGAATACTAGATCGTGGATACCGGTGTTCTTTGG
>JAAAKQ030235698.1:0-11189 GCA_010016005.3 Zanna intricata | reverse complement strand
GGATGAGATGAATGAATTGTAGCGTGTGTGAAAAATGCCATGCCTCACCGGGATTCGAACCCGGGACTTCCGGATGAAAGGCCGAGATGCTACCACTCCGCACCACGGAGGCCGGCATAATGTATGATGGATGAATGAGCTATACTATATGTGGAAATGTCATGTCTAATCGAGGTTCAAGCCCGAACCTCTGTATGGAAGGCAGATAATCACTCTATTATATGAAACAGCATACATAAACGTTTGTGGATTACAAAATATATAAGTACACAACAATGTAGTAAAATAAGATACACATAAAATTCAATACACTTTTTCACCGTATTTTAAATAAAAATTTTCCTAAAAAAGAGAAAATCATCAGCAATAACATATACATATACCAAAATGTATACTAGTCACTGAACTTATGACAACCAATCATTAGTCCTTGCTGCAAGGAGTACTGAGTTGTTAAGTCCATTTTAAAACTCTGAATGTAGGTAGCCCTATTAAATTCTGAATGACAGTGTAATCTTAAGTAGAATATGCAACTAATTGTATGAATTTTAAAATAATGAGCAAAAAAAACACAGAAATGTAAAGAAAGAAGATTATGATAAATAGATATATTTAAAATAAAATATTAATAGGAAACAAATTACATAATTCACAATGTAGATCTTTGAGAACTTCTACAAACATAAGTAAGACTCTACACAGAAAATAATGTTGAAATTAATAAAAACACTGAAAATAACAAACAGACTGATTAAAATTAATAAACATTCACAACTAATATTATTATTATTAACATAACACACTAAACAGCTGATTTTATTTTTAGTGAAAAATGAATTACTTTATTTTTATTGTTTGTTTGTATACAATTTTTGGGGACTATCATCAAATAAGGTGTAAGAAATTATTAAGTTAATGGAAAAGTAAACAATTTACTCACAGGTTGCAATATAGATTTAGAACCAAAGATAAAAACAAATATTTATAAAATATTAAACAAAATTGAGATGAATTTGAAGGTCATCTCATATGATAATTGATAAATAATAGGATTAAGGCAAATATATCATTTAAAATATTAATAAAAATAAAAGTAAAACTTGACTAAAAAAAAAAAAAAACCATACCAAAATATAACTTTTTCAGTTTTTGTTTTAAACTGTTTACTTCTATAAATTGGTTTAAATTTTATTATTTTCTGCCAAATTAAAAACAGTCTAATTTTCACAATATTTTATATTTCCACTAGGATTATTGTAACTGATATTTTTTTTTTTTTGAGGTATTCAAAACATGAAGCATGTAAACTATGAACATTAAGATGGTAATGCTAGAAAAGACAGAAAATAACACTCAAACCAACAACAATCTAATTTCCTGATGGGGAAATTTATTCTTTAAGACTTTTGGGGTTGGCATCCCCATGGCCCTAGCCTCTGCAGCTCTTCTTCCCATTATACGCTGGGCTGCAGAACACTTTAAACTATACACATATTATACACCAAGAACATTACAAAATTTACAACATATACAATCTTACAACTACACAACAACATTCTACACTATTTCTTCTCACACTTACAGCAGCAGCATACTTGTACAAAAATGAAACCGACATGACATAGAATATTTTTTCTTGCACCACCACCACCGGTTCAGATGCTGTTAATATGATGTAATTCATTGGAGGTTGTGCATGTATTGTCGATGTTTTATAATTCAACCCAGACCGCTGCTAGTGGCACGTCCGTACCGACTTATTTAAAAGACAATATCATCAGTAACAAAGCGTCATCAGAGACCACTCTGATGACGCGTGTGGTTAATTGAAACCCAAATTACAAAGAGCCTAGAAAGGTTTTGCAATATGATGATGGGATAGACTAATACAGATTACAAGTTAGTGTGTTTTGACAGGTCCCAAGCTGCATTGTAGCCTCTCTAATCACTATCTCATGTCATTGGCTTTTAAGTTGTTATAATGAAAGGAGGTAGTGATGGTATTGTGAGGTACTGAATACCAGGAAACTTTGTGATACAATTTTTCAAGTATATTAATTATTCAGAGGAAGTAACTAATATGCTTGGAGATAATTGTACTCATAGTACAACAATATTTAGATGGTACCAAGAGTTTGAAGGAGGAAATTTTAGCCATTTAGTTCAGGTCGACTGTCTTCGTCTATGACTGAAGGAAACATTGCTGCAATACAAATGCTCAATAAAGATGTGGAACCTACCACCAAGTAGAAATTAATACACTATTTGGGAAATTAAAAAATATTTATTAAAAATATTATTTATTAAAATATTATATATTATATTGAAATAAAAATATTATTTATTAAAAATAAATTTAAAAAAAAAATTAAAAAATTAGGAATTTACACAATTTGGGAATTAATACACTAGCAGTTTGTACTATTCTACAAGATCATCTTCAAGTTATAAAGCTTTGTACCCTTTGAGTGCCACATAACTCGACTAATAATCAGAAGGCATGTCATATTTCATGGTGATTTGAAATGCTGAAAAGTTTTAAAAATAGAAATTTCACTGTGTACAGTATTGTAACAGGTGATGGCTGTACTATTGCAACGTCCAACTAAGGCTCAAAACAAAGTGTGAGTGTTCAAAAATGAGACCCCGTAGCTGTTTGAAAATCCAGATCAGTGAAGAAGAGATTGGTGACTGTATTGTATACAGTCACCAATCAAGTTGTGCTGGAAACTAAGAACACAGTTACAAGGAAGTGGTATACTGAGGAATGCCTACCTAAACTGTTGAAACTCTAAACAAGCTGTGCCCAAACTCAAATCATGATAACACTCCAGTGTACCACTTCAAAGTTTGCATTGGATATTTGGTCAACACTGAAAAAAACTGTTAGAATACCTTCCCTACAGTCCTGATGTAACTTCATATGATTGCACTGTTCCCCCAGCTGAAGAACAGTCTGAAAGAGAGGTATTTTACGAGGGATATGGCCTCCTATGAGCATCAGAAAATAATTGTGACTAGATACCTGATGAAGCATGGCAGGGTTTCTTTGAAGACTGGTTTCAAAGGATGAAGAAGTGTATAATGTTTGGAGAACATTATTTTGAAAAAAAAAGTTTTACTTACACTCTAAACTTTGAAAATAATTGAATTTCCAATCCGCACCCCCTCAAAAAAAATTATGATGCTCATTTAATTCCTAAATTCTATTTACAAAAAAAAAAAAAAAAAATCTGTTTAACCAGAGATTCAGAAAGGAAAAATTCACAAATTTAAAAGCATATGAAAATTTATTTAGGCAACTTACAAATTCGGTTGAAATCTCATTTCATAGCAAAAGGTGCTATTGCACCTTTTTGCTATATGCTAGCTATGTATTTGCAAAAGATGTTCGCTATGTGTTTTGGTTTCACGATTTGCAGTTAGCAATTGTATTTCACCGAATTTTCGTCGAGATTAGGATAGGGAGCCTCCTAATTATCAAACGATCTTGGCATTCTTGAGACAGGCTTTTGTACCATAAGCGACCAAAGACTGTTCTTCTTCAAGAAGGCAACCGTAAATGATATACTTTATGCGGACGTTTCAAAATGGTCTTCAGACCAAGATGGATGCCATTACTAACAACAGTAAGACCACTTCACTACCACGTAGAAGCCCGAGATGTTCTTGATACTTGATTTCCAGATCCAATGATCGATGTGAATGTCCAATTGCGCAGCCCCCTCACTCCCCAAATTTGACCCCGCTAGATTTTTTTTTTGTGAAGTTTTATTGAAGATCGGGTTTATATACCAACTTTGCCTGCTAAGACTTCGAATTAACTCCACATCTGCAGGAGTACCGCCTGACCTACTGGTTACAGTCTGGGATGAAATCTGAAATTCATATTAGTAATATGAACTAGATTGGATGTGACAAACTTTAGATTAAATATATTTGAATTAGGCAATATTTTAAAACTCATTTATGGATTATTACATTTGACACTGCAATTTTTCTGTTGCTCTACGTATTCAAAATAATGAAATTTTGTATGATTATTATATATAACATATATATATATTTTTTTTTTACTTACTTTTTGATGGCATTTTTCACACACGCTACAATTCGTTCATCTCATCCTCTGAAGATATAACCTAACAGTGGTTCCGGAGGTAAAACAAAAAAAAAAAAAAAACATTAAATAGTTAAGTTAAATTTACCATATTAATTCCAAGAATCACTTTTCACAGGATCCCATATCCTCAGTCAGTATTTAATTCTATAAGTACATTAAAATAATTGTTTTTAAAATTTTTGAATTTGTTGAAATAGATAGTTTTATAAATTTCAAAATTTATGAAACAGTAACAATTTCAAAAAAATCCAAATTTAAAAATTATAAAAACAATTTATTTTAATATAATTCCAGAATTAAACATCAACTGAAGATGCAGGATCCCATGAAAATCGATTCTTGCAATTAATACGAGTTTATTAACTGTGTTTATAATATATAAATCATTAAAACTTACTAATTAAATTGGGAAAGTTACTTTGTAGTTTAATAAAATGAAAATATCAATAGATAATTTTTTTTTATTTTTTCAACTTTTGGACCACCATGGTGTGAAACCTGTTTTATTTTACATTGCCACTGAATGGCTTAAAGTAGCTGTAACAGAAAAGGAGCAGCGTAATAGAGATGGGTGTAATAGGTAAATTAGGAGAATAAGGTAAAAATAAAAGAACAGTTTTGTTAAAACTTGTGATTCATGATTCTATCAAAGAGTTCAAAAGGATCACTATTCCAATCACCTTACAGCTATTTTAGATCAAATTTAATTAATAAAGTATAAAATTCAAAATGCTTGATACTAAACATCTCTGTTAACTAGGAACAAATTTAGTGTAACCCCAATATATAACCCATAGTTGCAGTATGAGTATCAATTCTATAAAATTAAATCAAACTTTTGTCTAAAATCTGATTTGTCATAAAAATTATAATTTAGGGCATCATTTTTACAGATTGTTAATTAATACTATTTTATTAAATGAAAAACTTGTTCAACTGAAGGACTTTCTTTCAAGACAAAGGCAAATTCAGAAAACCAATACAATATTATTAAATTTATGTAGAAAAAGTATAAGTGGCAGTTATCAAGCAAAAGAATATTGTTTTATATATTACTAAATCGGTAATTAAAAGGAAACCAAAATACCTTTGTTTCACAAGAATAACTTGAGATGAATACCTATTAGTGTAGTTTCAATTGATTTTTATTGGAAATCAAACCTTGTTTGGTAACATTAACCACTTAAAGATTGTTTATTTCATAAAATAATAGTTTTTCTGTAATTTGTTAAAGAATATTGCATTACTATTTTATTTTAAAAACAGTTTGATGTCTTTGGAATGTGAAAGTTACATGGTTCATTTATTTTCAAGAATGATGCCAAACAATAATTCGTTAGGGTAATGAAAATTGCAACTTCAAAACAAATTAAAAAAATAATTAAAGTAAAATGGGTTTATCTTCCATTAGAAATGTTCCATCACATATTAAGATTTATATTCATAATAAAAAAAATAATATGGAAGTCCTAATGCACATGCAATACTACAAAAAAATTTTTAATTATATAACAAACTACAGAATGAATAAGTCGCCCGATAATCAAATTTTCTAACATTTTGATGCTATTTTTGTTTAGGCAGATAACTGCTTCCGACTACTTACAAAGTAACACAAAAATTTTAATAATTACAAAAAATAAGTAATGAAGTAAAGTAGAAGTAAATAAACTATACAATTAGTTAAAAAATTTACGTTTTAAGTCTAAATACAAAATTTTTATATATATCATATTACCGTCATTACCACAAGCTTTTGGCGCACTTAGTCGTTTTGATACGTAAATAACCGCCTTTTCTATTACCCTACTATTATTTTTATTGCCATCTGTATCATACTTCTGTTCATAATAATAGCATGCTGGTGATTAATTAACGAGATTTAAACTCTTTCAATTTAATATAATGTTAAGTAAACGTTGAGATCTGTTCTTAATTTAATAAGTAAGGATCTTATTTTATAATAAGTAGGTGCTTTATTTTATAAGGCACACTCTTAAAAATATTAATACATATTCTGAAATATTTTGTACAGAATATTAAAACATCTTGCATATCTTTGCAGTTGCAAAGATATTATAACATCAAAGATATGTTAGTCAATGTAATGTAAAATTCTCTTTGCTTAGCAAGAGGTAACGATTGCGTGTAACGGTTGAAATGAAAACCAATCCATTAAAGAAATCTACTCAGAAATGAGTAATGATATCCATAATGTAGGATGTGTAATAGGTGTGTTAACAATATAAGATTTGTGAAATATAGTTTATAATTATTAAGTAAAACTAGTGCGACTTAAGTGAAAAGTTTGCTCTAATCTAAGAAATAGTTACCTTTTAAATTACTTTGATATTGAATTCAGAACTCTTTTTTTTAAATTTAGTGTTAATTATTTTTCTTTACCAAGTGAAACAAACATTACTTTGAATGAGTTATTAGTTAAAAATTGATTATTAGAATATTCAGTATTATATTTATAAATATACATTGGTTGAATTTTTTTAAGCATAATTGAGGTTAATTCTGAATAGGATGGAAAAATCACCAGAGATACAAATCACCGAATTTACCCAAGAAGAATTTGAAGCGTTGAGTAACTGTATATCTCCTTATTCGTTAGTTTATGATCCATTAAAGTCTGGTAGTATTGACAGAACTGATACTGAACCTCATGATAGAGCGATTTGTAGGGCGTTAAATGCAGATTATAAACCAAACAAAAATTTATGTAGTAGACAAGAATGTACTATATTTGTTGCAAGATTAAATACAAAGACTGTAGAAAAAACATTAAAGAAAGCGTTTTCTGAATTCGGTTCTATTAAGAGTTGCCATTTAGTTAGAAATATTGTAACAGGTGCATCGCAGAGGTATGCTTTTATTGAATATGAAGATGAGTATAGTGCTACTTCAGCTTATAAAAAAGCAAACAAAATGGTAATTGATGGATTTGAAGTTATTGTAGATTTTGAATGTGAAAGACTTCTTCCGGGTTGGGTTCCTCGCAGACTTGGTGGTGGTTTTGGTGGTAAAAAAGAGTCAGGACAGTTGAGATTTGGTTGTCGTGAACGACCATTTAAAAAGCCTATAAAAATGTTAACAACAAAAGAATTGTTAAATTATAAGTGAGATAAAAAATATTAATTTTTATTTTAGCTATAATATTAAAAAAAAGTATATTAAATGGCATGTAATAAAAAACAAAACAAGAATTGTTTTATATCTAAAATATATTTTCTAAAAGTAAAAAGTAGGTTTTCCAGCTGTGGAATAATTATTTTTTTACCATTTATTACTCTTTATATTATAATACTTACGGTAAATTATGTGTACTCCTGAACATACTTTATAAAATGTACAATGTTATGAAAATATAATAATTGCTTCATTTAAGACCTAACCACTAAAATATAATGTGTATGAATAAAATAATACTAGTCAGAGATTTCAAGGCAATTCCAATTTGTATTAACAGAAGATAACAATCTCAAACTACACACAAACATTAATAATATAAAAGTTATTATTTGTTTCCTTAGTCTTAAGTGCAGTAATTTTATAGTGATACATATGCGAATTGAGAATTACATTTGGTTTAGGTTTAACAGAAAACATTGATTGCTGTAAGTTAGATTATATTTATTTTAAAATCTTGTGATTTTGTTTTTTTGTCAATTTTAATATCCTTTAATGCATTTCAAAGTTTTTAACAATTAACACTACAATATACATAATTTTCTGTTTAATAACCTTTAATGCAATAAAAATATTTTCATCAATTAAGAGTACAATATAGCTTTAATCAAAATAAATTTGTTCTATAACCAACAGGTTGATTTTCACAAAGTTTTATGCTTATAATTAAGTTGCAACTGTTCTGATATTTATATAGAAAAAGAGTTTTTAAGATTGTTAAAATTTAAAAATGGCAGAAAGCTTTTTTCCTTTAATTAATATACTTTTTGGTAAGATTTGAAATAATTTTGCTGTCTATTTTTTTTTTTTTTACTTCCATTTTTCAATGTTTTACCTCCATATAAGCTTAATGTAATTGTGTAGTAGCTTGAATAAGATCTTTTAAAAATAATAAAATAATTCATTTGTTGAAAACAGTTGTTAATTCTCACTGCCTGAATTAAAGCTGGAATTAATAATTGCATAGCTACACTCTTACTAGCATATATATATGCAACTAAATTTTTCTCAGTTGAATTAAAAGTATTTCTGTTTTTAGCAAATGAAGACTGGGACAAAAGTTGTCAGTTTGCATAGTCTTATGATCTTTAACCAGTTTAAGTGATATCATGGCTTTTATCAATAGATTTGAACAAATAAGATGTCATTTCGTTCATAACAAAAGGCATAACATTTTATCTTTTAAATAAAGTTAGAAAAAATGTAATATTTACTAAGCTCTTAATAATTACAAAACTTTTTAGAAGACAGCTGTTTTGAAATTTTCAAGTTTATTTGCAGAAGATATTGGGTAAGCCCAAATCCACTATATTTTATTAAAATATCTCTGTCCATTGATATGCATTTCTTATTGAAAAAAACAAAATAGTAGACAGAGGGAAAATGAAGGTAGTAGGTTGTTTGCCCTCATGAACGTTTTTATTTTAATTTTATGAATCAGTTTCGTAAGTTCAGAGAACAAATTCAAAGAAACCTGATAAACTTATAAGATGGACTGTACAAAGGCACACATTTCAAGTATTAATTGTAAATACCAATATTTTATTCAAATATAGTGTATAAATTGGAAATACCAATATTTTATTCAAATATAGTGTATAAATTAAACAAGATTTATACACAAGCCTAAATACAAATAAATGTTTACGTAGATGTAAAGTTTTACAAATATTAATAACTTTGTTGTTCAAGTAACATCCGTATTTGTTATTTTAACTTGTATATTTGTAGTCTCCATGTACATTTCTCATAAGTAGATTACTTAGTTCATAATATAACAAAGCATGTATATTGGAGCTTGGTAACATTAAAACCTTACCTGTCATTATATCTCAGAGAAAAGTTAGATTCTGCATTAATAATAATTTATAATTTTAGCCAAATAAAAGACATTGTAATTAACATAAAGAGTAGTTTATAAAATGGGTTATTTTATCGCACTTCAATTTTTAAATGAATTAGAAGTTCACCTGTTAAAAACCTTGTTCACAGAACCACATTTTAAAATTGTACTCTGTAAAATTATACAAAAAATGAATTGTTGTATGTTATTTTTTAAGCAAACAGTGTAGGAGTCCAGCTCTGCATACAACATAAAGTCAACATCTGCTAATCATCCAAGAAATGACAGTGGTAATAATTTGTTTACTCTGTATACATAACAAATGTATACTAACACCACTACTAATAAATATATATATAGAGAGAGAGAGAGACCTAAAACAACCCGAGCACACTTTCTGACCACATTAATGTAACTCAAGAAAACTATTTGAGCATGATTTCATGTAGCATTGACGTACTGATAGTCACAAAGGGGGAGATACAGATCTAATTGGGTCCCACATTTTAAAATTTTATTCAAAAAGTAGGTAAACTTTTTCACATAATTTAATAATCCCTTAGGTAGCAAATGTTTTGGTCTTATTCAAACCTTGATCATAGGTGGGGACAAACAACAAAAAAATATCTTTTTGTCATTTCTGGACTCATAATGTCATTTTTTTTTTACTACATAGAAGATTCTATGTAAGATTTAGATTCTTTCTAAGATTTCTATTAGTAAGAATATGTTTTCTGCATTCATCACAAATTTAATTAAATGTAAATTGGAAAAAGACAGTGCCCAAAAATTTGTATGTAAAAACACAGGTTATAAAAGATTGTGGAGAAAAAACAAAATTTCTGATAACTCCCTGCCCTATGGATTGGTAGTTTTTTTTTTTTTTATTGGTTAACCTCCGGAACCACAGTTAAGTATATATTCAGAGAAAGAGATGAATGAATTGTAGCGTGCGTGAAAAATGGCATGCCTGACCAGAATTCGAACCCGGGACCTCCGGATTCAAGGCTGAGACGCTACCACGGAGGCCGGCTTGGTAGTCTAGTTGCAGGCAATAGGGCATACCCCTGGGTTATGGATTGGAGAATGATCACTAGATGTGGTGGTTAGCTGCAAATAATAATATAAGCCAGAGGTTCCCAATCTTTTTCGGTTTGCAGCTCCCTAAATAATCGGATTTTTTCGGCAGCGCCCTTAATACATCAGATTTTTTTTTCTAAATTTTTGGCTCAAATGGAAAACTTTCCTTTTTAAAAGCGATTACCCATTTAACAAGGAAAAATTAAAAACAGATGCTTTATATTTATGTTATACTTGGGATAACATAAATATCTAATTTCAACTGTTTCGGTAATATCCATATTGAGACTGGAAAACCACCATGTAGTTGGGTTAGTTGAAAAATAAACACAAATTTTAAATTTACAAACAATTTATTGAATGTCCATTAATTAAAATTATTAATGGGATGTAAGGGCTTGATGTTCACTACGCAAGTTCTCAAATCTCGGAATAAAATTGGATATGGCGACCCTCATTTCCTCGTTCAAGTTAATTTTCGAGCGATATTTACTTTTTATTACCGCGACTGCCGAACACCCAAACCCAACTTCGGAAAATTTTTAAAGTATTATCGCAAGACAAGTCAATAGATTCTTCTTCTAAAGAAATAAATTCTGATGGAACCTTGGCTTTAAATGGTTCTTGAATCCATATAAATTTATCATTACCTGCTTCAAATTATTTTTCGAACTCTTTTTATAAGCTCAGATAGGTGATCAACAAAAATGGATTTTATATTGCAAGACAAATTAATTTCATTGGAGGTTACAGACTGGTGCAACAAGGGAAAACAATCACTAATACACTCTTCAATAATTTTTATTTTCCATATCTAATTTTTTTCTGAAAGCTGAAATCTTTTCTGTTTGCTTTAAAATGTGCTTATTGCGTCCTTGTAAGAAGAGATTCAACTTTTCAAAAATATCACATAGGTATGAGAGTTAAATAAAAAAAAATGTTTCCATA
>JAAAKQ030235653.1:16275-28448 GCA_010016005.3 Zanna intricata | reverse complement strand
GAGGAAGAAGAGGAAGTCGAAGAGGATGAAAAGGGAGATACAATACTGAGATCTGAATAGCAGAAAGGCTCCTGGGATAGATAGGATACCAGCCTATAAGACCTTTGAAAGGGATTTTGTCTTATTTTTTACAGACCTCCAAAAGAAGAAAATGGCAAGTATAAAAAATGGTAATAACATTGAAGCAAAAGAATATTCAAGGAATGTAAAGCAGTTTTCAAATGCTGATTTTATTCATGAATATCTTCGAAAAATTGATCTTTTTGAAGAACCGACTAAGTTCAGTCATAGAGCTCAAAGTGTCAAGATCTGTATTTGGACTGTTTTTGATTATTGTGATTTGCTAAAAACCAAACTTCAAAACATGAAAACTGAACTGAACAGTGGAAAGCTAAGAGACAAAGTGATGCAGGATAAAGAAACAAATGAAGTGAATGATTGTCAACAAACTGTGTTTGTTGAACTGGAGATCAGTTCAAAATACCAAGAAAAAATCTAGAAAACCTGTATGCATTGATTGTAGGGAATCTGGAAAATAGAATCGAAGAACCAAGTATTGTGAAAGATATGCGACTGTGTTTTTAGTAGCACTTGTTTAGATGAAACTGGATATGAAATTGACCAATGTATTATCAAACTAAACTTGTAGAGTGGTTCAGTAAAAAAGCATATAACTTCAATCATGAAGTCCTATTAAAACAGCTGAAAACATTAAAATTAAAATTTTCCAATTGGATTACTTTAAAACCATTTTCTCTCAAGACTTGTCAAAAGATCAACTTACAAAGCCATCTCTGCATGACCCATTCAACATATTTATTTTGGAGGCATTTACAAACTATAAGGTATATTATCAAATACCTGAAATAATTTTCTTGTTAGAAAACTGTTTGAAAGTTGTAGTGATGCAGTGTGCAAGTCAGTTTGGTCTATAATAGAAACCACTTTTATAACAGGAATATTAAATTTAACAGCCTGTCATAAAGTTTTTGTTTCTTGGAATGGGCCTCCTGTACACAAAGCCTTCAATTTATTGAAAGAAACTTTAGGCAAACATTTTACCAAATATTCAGTTGTCTCTCTGCTTAAGGTTTACAAAACCTCTACAGTTGTTGACAATCTACATCAAAGATAAGAGAAGACTTCCATTTTTTAATGATAATTTTTTGAACAAACCTGTAGACAAAAAACTGGACAGAAGAAATTAAAAAGAATAATACCTTGTACGTATGTAAGAATTTATCAGTTCTTGATGTTTTGTTAAATATTTAAGCTCTTCATTGATACTTTTAATTTTATTTTTGAACCAGAATCAAATTTACTTAAGTACTTAAACAAAGTGCTTCCAAAATCAAATTGTCATTATTTATATAAAAATAAATAACACAATACAGTGTATATTAATCAGTATTGACTGGTGAAGCTGGAAGAATGTCTAACAATCATTATTAGTCGTGCACATTACCAAAACAATTTTTTTTTTTATTGGCAAAGCTAACAGAATTTGCATATAAAATTTTTTTCTTTCAAATCAATATCTAATGTAAAGGCTTCTTAAGTACATATTGAACAAGAAGTTACAGTATTAGGTGTATGAATGCAGTTAATATCGCAAAGTGTGACTGGGGAAAGTTTTGGTGAAAAAAGTGTGTTCTGAGGAAATTTGGTGTGCTAAAAAATTTTCTGCACTCCAGCTCTCTTCTATTAAGGTAATACGTGCAAATTTTTTTTCTTTTTTTAAGCCTCTGGTACCACTGTTAGGTATTGCTTCAGAGGATGAAATTAAATGACAATTTTATGGTGTGAAAATGCCAAGCCTGATCGGGATTCAAACCCGATACTTCTGGAAGAAAGGTATCACAGAGACCAGCAGTATATGTAGTTATAGTTGCTTAATGTCCCTATACCATTAAAAACCTGAAACTTTTTTATGTATTGATGGTTGGTTGGTTGTTGGGTGATATTCTTTATTTAATTTTTTAGGGGGAGCAAAGGACTGTGCAAAATAGTATTCTGCTTATTACTAGAATTAATATAATTGCTGCATTTAATTTAATGCCTTCAATTTTTTCAGAAAATTGAATAATAATTTACATACCAGGTATCAAACAATAAAATATAAGTGCAGTTACAGTTTTTGAGCACTTTTCTACTTAATGGGAACTTTTATTTTATCTAAAATATTTTTATTTTATTGTGTTTCATGATGTTTTTTGCTAAATTAAATTATAGTACATATCTTTGTTAATATATATGATTTTTATTATTTAAAAAATGTGATTGTTCATTCCATGTTTCATTAAAATACATAGTTTTCAGGTTGTACTGTAAACTCCAAATAAATGCATTTTATTTATGTTAATTAATAAATTAAGTTTTAAAAGAGTAATTTAAATTTCAAAGTCTATATTTTGAAAATTTATTTTCTTTTATTTTACATTTCAGGCAGTTAGTTATAAGGATTGTCTGTTGCTAGTGTATTAATTTATTTCCTCCTCACTTCCTTACTCATTGTTTGTATCTTCCATTCTTTTTGAGATATTCACGACATTTAAGTATGTATATTTCTCTTCTTTCATTCCTTTATTGGTTCTTCCAACACAGTACTAATGATTAAGTCTGGCCTCTAATTGTACGACTGACCAATTATTCTTCCTTTAATTGATGCTTTTGAATCTGTTTCTGCATTCAGTATTTTTGCACTTTTTGACTTTCTGTTCATTCTATTTTTTTAAACCACTGCCCAAAGAGGAGTGTAATGTATTTTGGTTGTATGTACGTATGTATTTATTTGTTCCACTACAGCAGCTCAATAGATGTAAGACATATTTAGATGTAAGACAACACGTTGTCATCCTTTCGTTATGGGAGCAGCAGGCTATATAAGTATACATATTGTTACCACATGCCTTTAACTCTGCGAACGCTAGGACGAGAAAATGTCAGAGGGTGTGCAGTAAAGGTACTCACGTACACAGGCGACACTCCCACTATATAGCAAGCGGCGCGCGAATATACTCTACCATAGCGGCGCTGCCCCACCATTGTTGGGTGGAATAAATGAAGCTTCTTGGCGTCAAGTGTCACTTCATCGTCGACTACCGCCTGGAGAAGACCTGGAAGAACAAGAAGATGGAAGAAGACCAAAGGAGTTCCCTGGCCGGTTCAACGTTGGTCCACTGTTGTTCAATGTTGGAACTGCTGTATGCGGACGCTACCTTCCTGCTCCAGCTTGCCGGACGCAGCTGCGAGAACTGGCCCAGTGTCGGATCGCTCAGGGAAAACCGCCTTGGCCGCGACGTTGAACGATGACCTACAACCGACGCTGACCCGACACTGCGGGGCTCTGGGGGATCTCCACTATCAGGCTGTAGTGGGAACCCAACCGCCGCTGAAGAAAAGCTCGGTCGGATTTCAACGGACGAGCCACAACTACCCGACTGCAGCTGAGTCAACTTTGCCAGGAACTATCTATCGGATCCAACAGCACTTCTCAGAGCTAACAACAAAAATGGCCCTTTTTGGGGGCCAGCAAAAGGTTTTAAGGTACCACGTGCCGTCGAAATCATTTGGCGACAATATATTTAATATATTAAATATATAATATATTTAAATAAATTTTAACAAAAATTATAATACTACATACAAATACTATATACAAAATTGTCATCAGAATGCTTATGTTTTTTTAATTATCCTATATTAAAGAAGAATGTTTGTCAACAAAGTTTTTTTTTTGGCAGTTTTTTAATCTTTAATATTTATTTATATTTTTCTCTATAAGATTGTAAGAGGTGAATTGGAATTTTTAAAAGCTTCAATTCTCTCTGTATCTCCCTTTCTCAGTGGTTATATTTCCAGAAATATAAAACAGTTGACATCTAATCAATATTGTTAAACACATGGTCTCTTCCTTAAGTTTTATTTATCTTGCTGTACTGTATTCTCTTTTTCTCTATTAGGCCTTTTTGACCATGGCTATATACTGTTCTTTTTTTTCTAATACTGTTGATACAAAATCATTACTTATGCAGAGTGCTAAATCATAGCTCTTTTTTCTTAATTTTTTTAGCAATGGAACCGTTTTATTCTTAGCAAAATCATCTGGCTATTTTCCATCATATATTATTTTGAATTGTGGTCTCATACTTATTCTCATTTCATTACTGCATTGAGAAATTTCACAATACACGCACACACACACGCACATCTTTATTTGGTTCAGTTTTACCATTTGTTTGATTGATTTTTAAGAAATTTCTGAAAAATGTTCTATGATAAGATTTTCCAGGTATTGAGATTTGGTTTGCTAACAGATGTTGCTTTCTGTTAATGTTTTTATATTCATTTTTCACATATGAACGAAAAAGAACTTCTTACCCATTAAAGGATGATGAGGTTTCAGCACTTCCTTACTTTCTTACTTACTTACTTTATTTATTTATTTATTACATTATAAACACTTATTTTATTGCATTCTCTGTTCTTGTAGTCATTACATTTGCTCCAATTCATCCCTATTCTCATCTCTTCCTCAGTCACAACACAGATGCAATGTTTGTTTATTCTTCACTCAGCAAGCTAATTGAATACAGTGTAATAAAAATTTTTTTTCCCCGCATCTACTTTAAGTAATTTTAAGTATATCTTTATCAAAGATTTCTTCTCTAGAAATCCCATTTTTCTCTTTCTATCTCATATTGTATTTTGCTTTGTGTAACAAGTCCATATGCATAGCTAATTTTCTCTATATTTTTTTTCTTTATAACTACTTTTGATATCCATGAATTTATGTTCCTCTTTTTATTACAAAACTCCCTTTATTCCACATATTTTCTACATTCTGTACTATTTTTATTGTCTTATCAATGATGCTAATTTATTACCAATTTTTTTTTTATTCCAGCTTGAAATAACAATTCTCTCTCTCTCTCTCTCTCCCCCCCCCTTCCCCCTTTCATCCTTTTCATAAGTATCATTGACACCAGGCAATCTGGATACTTTTTTCGTCTTTTTGAGTCATGGTTTCCATGTGATTTCCACTTGACGTAGACTGATATTTAGGTTGCTTTTCAGAACATTAATTTGGATCAGCTCTAATACAGTTTGGAAAAACTTTTAAATATTCATGTAGATTTGATCACTTTTAACATCATTTTAAGCCTATTTTTGTTTATACAGATTCAAACAAAATTGATGCCTACATGCTATTTTAGTTTTATTGATTAATTTTTTGTTCATCATGTAGTAGCAGTGAACTAATTTTAATAAAATTGCAGGGCATAAACTTTAAACCATATTTTATTCTTTAATATAAAATGTTTATTGGGAGGTAGCATTAAACATTTTCAGTAATAATCACCTGGATGAAGCCGGGTATTACTATTCACTGGGCCACCATATATACATATTGGCATATGTAATATATGCCAGTAATATAATGTACAGAATACTAAATTGTACTGTTTTAAGTTTGAAAAGAATGTAGAAATTTATCTAGACCAAGTAGTTCTGGTATAATGACAATAAAATATTGTACTATGTATAATTTGAAAGTTATTGTTTTTTTCACTTGAGAAAAAAATTAAATTTTTTTAGATAAACCAGGTTTCTATTCTTTTATCCAATTGTAAAGGGTTTTCTTTTAACATGTTAATAGGTACATCTTTATTTGGTTCAGCTTTACAATTTGATTGATTTTTAAGAAATTTCTGAAAAATGTTCTATGATAAGGTTTTCTAGGTATTGAGATTTGGTTTGCTAACAGATGTTTCATTCTATTAGTAATGTTTTTATATTCATTTTTCAGATATGAACGGAAAAGAACTTCTGAGACACTGAAGGATGATGAGGTTTCAGCACTTCCTACCAACATATTCTCAAATGATGGGAGTTTTCTGGACCAATTTAAAAAGATAACTGGTAACATGAAAGGTATTATATACTTTTATATAGCCATCCTCATAAATTAATCAAGTTGAATCTCCTAAAGGGAATTATTTAACCATAGAAAGATAAAAAAGCAAAGGAATACTGTCTTAAAGTTTTAACTACTCTTATTACTATATATATTGCTAGTTGGTGTACTTTGGCTGCTGATTTATCTATTTATTCTAATGCAAGCGTACATATTCTGTCCTACTTAAAATAGAACGTGTGAATTCAAGTTGAAATTTTACTCACAATTGTTTTCTTCAGTGTTCTGTTGTCTTAAAGAATTATCTTGAAACTGATCCATTGATGGTGACTAACCTTTTATATATCTTATGGTTTTAGAATATTTGTAGGTTATTAGATATTAACTGGGAATAGACTAGTAAAGAAAAAAAACTTATATCTGTTTGACTTTATTTTGTTCATAATGAATTACGTGCTTAAGAAATTATATATATATATGACTAAGCACTGGATGTGGATGTATTTTATATGTAATTTTTAATATTAACTCCTGATGATGATAAATCACTTTGAAAACGCTACAGTTGACAAGTGTTTCTTACTTTTAAGTACAGTATTTGGTAATTTTATAATTGATTAAATTATTTTATTCATTAGAGTGGAGGAAAAAATGCTTGGGAAAAATATGTATAAATATTTTTTTCTTTTTAGAGCAAATCACAGAGACTAAAGGAATATGAAAAGAAAAAAATTAGACATATGTCTGGTGTTAAAATTTCACTCCAATGCTCTATGAGCTGATTTGGGGGACTTTATAATGAACGAGAGATATTTGGGAAGTAAAATCACAATAAATATTAAAAATCAAAAAAAGGGAATTTATGAAACTTAGATGAACTTTATATAGGTATATAACTATTTTTCAACCTAGTCACCATTCAGTTCTTTACATTTAGTGAATCATGGAATCAATTTTTCTATACCCTTGTTGAAGTCATCTGCCGCCAGCACCCTCGACCATTCGTAGACCACATCTTTAACCTCCAAATCGGATGAAAATCGTTTTCCACTGAGATGCTCCTTTAGATGAGTGAAAAGGAAGAAATCAAAAGGTGCAAGGTCAGGACTATGGGATGGATGGTTTAAAATATCCCAACCAAAAGATGTCAAAAGGTCGATTGTTTTTCTCACTGTTTGAGGTCTAGCATTATCGTGCAAAAGACAAACACTTTTTGTTAGCCGCTCCCTCCTTTTGTTTTGATTGGCTTGACGCAAGTCTCTGAAGTGTCTCACAGTATCAATCAACATTAATTGATTCTTCTCTTGGCAAAAAATCGATAAGCAATATTCCTTTGTGATCCCAAAACACAGTTGCCGTGACTTTTTTCAGTTTGCTGTGTTTTGAATTTTCTTGCAACAGAGAACAACCAGTATCCTGCCACTGCATTGATTGTCTTTTGCTCTCAGGTCTGTAGTGAGTAACTCATGTTTCATCCTCTGTCACATTAGAGTCAATAAATCTTTCTCCTTCTCCATAACGGTCGAGGAACTTGCTTGCTGAACGAACTCGATTTACTTTGTGTTCTTTGGTTAGCATTTTCTGTACGCAACGGACGCAAAGCTTCCGAAACTTTAAACAATCTGTGATTGTTCATACAGCACAGTACGGCTGACTTCCGGACACATTTCATGGAGTTCATCCACTGTCAAACAGCAGTCATTCCAAATCAACTCTTCAACTTTTTGGACAAACTCATCCGTTACTATCAAAGGTCTCCCACTCCATTTTTCATTGTGAATGTATTTTCAGCCATCTTTAAAACTTCTACACCACTTTTTCACGCGACATGACGCTACCGTAAGCAGCAACAACTTCATGATGAACATCCGCTGGTTTCTGTTTTTAACAATAAAAAGATAGGCCTGTCATTTTGCACTTGGCAGGATTAGGGATGATAGCGTCCATTTAGAAACGTGACTGCGAAGATGTGGTCAAGCTACTAACCTGTTTCACCACTCATTCTTTTGCTCAAGAACCCGCCTACAATGCAGGTGTGCAAATTTTGTAATAACTAATTTCCCTAGTGCTCCAAGTATCTTTTGACCTTACTTTCCAAATATACCTCTTAAAATTGCTCTTAATAACATATGACCATGAATATTATGCTTTTGAGTTAAAGTTAGTAAAATAATTATTTTTATTTTTATTCTGATGATAAAATGAAGCCATACTGAATTCTTGGGGCCCAAATTAATGGGAAAATCCACTGGTTTTTATATGTTTTTTGACATGAAAAATTGAGTAAAACAAGTCCTGAATTACATCACAAGTGTTTTCTGAGAAAAATACTGAAGGCCCACAAAATTGGAGTGAAATCTTTTTTTTTTTTGTTTGCCAGAAATTTACTTTTTTAAATTTGTATTTACAGAAATTTGTGGGAAATGACATTATCAGTCAGAAAATAAATTACAGGTTTCAGAAATTCAACTTAAGAAGTGTGTGTAGCTTAAAACTATTATAGCTTGGTTTAAACTATTTTGGTCTATTTCATTTAATTTGAAGCAGAAAGCACCAAATTGTGGTAGAAATATGTTGACAATTATCTTCATAATGCTAAAATTATTAAAACCAATTTCACTATTGATTTCAAAGCATATAATAGAATAAAAAAAGTAATTTGAAAACTAAAAAGTTACATTATTAATTTTTATGTCAGATTAATTTATTATCTAAATGCTTATTTTTGGTTAAAACAGTTGGCTGCTGCAATCTTGTTGATTGCAGCAGTCGGTACATGGATGAATTAAGTACTGCTTTTTAAGTACTTATAGCCTGAAGAGTAATTTTTAATAGTTGCTACAGCTTCTAAGATGGGTAATTCTTGTGTACCAGTACAATGAACAAGCGACTTGATTATTAACTTAAACATATATTATGAAACCACTTATAAAATTATTCCTATAAAAAATACAAATCTATCACCTCTGCTGATCATTGGTTTGCCTGTTAATTTGATCCAGAAAATTTCAGTATGGCTTTAGAATTTTACCCTTTGAGTAAAAATAACAATGAAATATTTTGTTAGCTGTTAGCCTGAAAACAAAATCTTTCTGTATATATGTTTATAGAATATTTCTTTCAAATTGCTCATGAAATGTTACCATGAAATTCTGAATTGCTGCATAAAAATGAATTTTTTTAAATACTCTTTCACATATCGCTAATTGTTTCGGCTTTGTAGGTACCTGAAGAAATATGAAAATTGGCTCAGTCATTTATTGCGACTTAAGCACAAATTATAAACCTGATTATTAATGTTTAAGTGTTTGGAAAGGATTGAAACGTTGAAAACAGCATTATTTATTTTATTAGTATTTTAGACATTTGAGCTTATAAAATTTTCTTATTATCTGTGGATAGATAATAAATCATTGTTGATTAAATTATTTTCATTAACTACCTGCATGTGAATAAAAAGGGTTGAACTTGAGTTATATGCACTTCATTTTTATTTTGGTGAATTTTTGTATTTACACAAGGACTACCAGAAAATATTCAACCAAAGTTTGACAACATACTTGATAAGCTCCTAATAAATTTTAACCTGAAATCAAATATTGATCTAAATTTCTATCCTCAAGAAAATATAATGCTGGTGCAATCTTGCAATATTTTTGAAGAGATTTGAAGAAATTGATTAAGAGTTTTAAGGAGGTGACAATATGATAGTATTGAAGGTGTAAAAATGCTTTGATAGAAGAATAAGAGAAAGTAGTTGAAGATAACTGTGTAGGTTAAAGGAAATGAATGAAGTTCTACATTTTTTGAATCTTATCACTAAATATAAATTGATGATTGCAAATACCCTTTTTAAAAATCATAAACGGAAAAAATACGTATGAGCGAGACAAAGAGATGTAAGAAGTAGATTATATTATGGTTTTTCAGAGATACTGAAACCAAATAATGGACTGTATAGCCTTACTCAAGAATAGAAGTTTGATTGCAACTATAATAAAATGATGCTGGAGGATAGGTTGAATGAAATTTAAGAAATTAATGAAGAAAATAAAAATAAATGAGAGAGAAACACACAGTCTTAGAGCAGGTATCAAGTAGCTGTTCTAAGAGAAACCAGAGCAAAGGCAGGATGTGGTTCAGAATTTTGAATCATATGGATGTAATCTGTTCACATTGCTTTAAACACCTACATACAAGAAGCAATACAGAGATTGAAGAAATTATTTAAAAGATGAATAACTATCGGAGTAGGGGAAATTAAGATTTCTTGATGTGATATGTTTTACAAAAACCAAAAAGAATAACTGCTGAATGGCGTACTTTATTGCAAAGAAAGAAATTCACCTTGAAAATAAATATTTTTAAAACAAAGTTGTTAAAGTACAACAGAAAAGATGATAAAATGGAAATAAATATTAAAGATAGGGGAGAATACAGTACACAAGAATTTACAGAATATTTTATATAGGTAGTAAAGTTTCGAAGGATGAAATATAATGTAATTAAAAGCAATCTGGTTCAAGGTTAGCTTGAACAAATTTTGCTAGTATCAAGTATAGTTGTAAAAATTTAAAAGAAAGTTTATAAATATTTATGTGGAATGGACAGTTTATGGTGGTGAAACAAGAACACTAGGAAAACCAGAAAGGAAAATAAAAATAATAATAATAAAACCTTTGAGTTGTCTTGTTACAGAAGAACGTTTAAAATTATGTAAATTTTATACTGGCTAAATTCAGTATAATGAGGTCAAGCAAGGGGGAGGGAAAGAAATAAATGTCACAGAATTTTTTAATGAGGCAAAGTAGCTTGTTGGAGATAAATTATGACATTAGGATTTTCATTTAATTTGGATTTTAATTTACTTTTAGAGGATAAAATTAATGGTCTACTTTAGCTACAGAGGTTTCCTAATGTACGCTTTTTCTGTAGTCATTACACATAAAAAATCCCAATTAACTAAATAGAAAACATGGATACAAAATAAGTGTAATACCGAGAAAAAAATCTTAGCATTTTCTTTGGTAGGGTTTAATAAGCGGTCAAATATTAAGGCAACTGTTTCAAAATTTCAGTAAGCTATTACTTGAATAAAGCAATGAAGTCTGTGGAAAATATGCAGTGTTATAACATCTCTTGAAAATGGAAAAAGATCCAAATGATTTGAAATTGATCTTTCTGTTAGGCTGCTCTCATACTCTGCTCTCAAAATTTTTTTTTTAGTATGAAGTCTATCTTCATACTAAATTTATCATTATTAAAATTTTACATTTGTCTCTTCACATGAACAGGTTTTAAATTTTCTTAAGTTGGCAGTAAGATTAAACTTTGTTATAAAAAAGATATAGACCACTATAAACAAAAATTTCTCTTTATAAATGAAACAAAAAAATAATTAAATTTATAAATATTTTATCTTTGAAGACTGTAGCAGTTGTTCATATATTTGTGTTATTAAAATTTATGTATAATTAAAACGTAGGACATTTAACATTTTTATAAGTGATAGGCATCATATTGCTATTGTAAGTAGAAATAGAGAGTTATTCTAAGTCGTTATTGATGTAGTGTGTTAGAATTGTTTGTTACTTATTAACTGATCACAAAAATTCTTACCTAGATTTTTAACACTACGTTGGAAAAATAATTAAATAAACAGTATTTTTTAGAACATTACTGCTCATTAAATTTAAATAGTGTATTTTTACAGTATTTATGTTTATGAAGTGAAACAAATAAAATTATTAAGTATATTTTAAATATTTTCTGCCAAAAGTATAAAATTACTTAAAAATCTAAACTTCCAGTATAGATTCCCAAAATACTAATGTCTGAAATTATGAGTATAATGAATATCAAATACTCATATACTAGTATAATGAGTACTAGTATCAAATAAACTGTACTATCAGAAACAGTTTGCTTGAGAAAAATAACATTTTTCATTGCAGAGAAAATTAATCAAATGATTTGTAGGCACCATAAAGTGAAAAAAGTTTATCTTTCTAAAAGTCAATACTAATATTTCTCAGTCATTTCATTAACATAAATGTTGTCTACTGTGTACAGGTTTTTTTTGTGATGGCTATTTTTATTGGTTCTTCACATTTTTTTACCAAACTCTTTATTTATAGAAAGCTTAATTAATTTATTCTTCTAAAGTTTTCATGGTAAGAAAAATTACTGCCATGTAAAGCCAACAATTGGAGATTTTTTTTATTATTAGAAAAAAAAGGATAATGCAATACTGTAT
>JAAAKQ030235653.1:4058-16175 GCA_010016005.3 Zanna intricata | reverse complement strand
GCCAATTAAATTTAAAAAATTTAAATATTTTGATTTCATATCTGTTGACCTTGTACCATGCTACAGACCGTGGATTTCCGTCATTTCAGTTTTGAAGTCAGTCCCGCAATAGGGATGCGTTATCACTTTTTTCATGGGTTTTTTTTACCTTCTTTATACTTGTGTTATTAACACGTCACCATTCAAGAAGTTCTTTTCACAAAATGTAAATCAATTTAACCTGTTGATTTTTTTCTTACACTTCTGTCACTTCATCTGATATTTTTTGTTTACTATTTATTACTTCATTATATTGCTATATTTTAATGGCTTCATAAATTGTAATTGTGAATTATTGTTTCGATTATGAAAAACATTGAATTTGAAGTTTACCATATAGTACAGAAAACCATATATATATGATATATGAATTTGTAAACTTTAGTTTTTATTTTTTATCAATTTTTTTCTGTGTTTGTTTCAGTAGCTCCTAAAGTACCACGGAAATGTAATAATGACAGTCGCAAAAATATTAGCAGTACAAAGAATTATGGTGAATTGAATAAAATATCTGTACTAGAAGAGAAAATGTGTGATAAAAAATCAGCTAATATTAATGACAAAAGTGAGTTAAATGTAGTTGCTTTTAAATGTTCTATATCTCTTGTTTTTCTTTGTAGATCTCATCAAAGTGAACACATGTTTATCTACTTATCTGTTCTGTGATTTTGCAAGATCTTGCTTCAAACCATTGTATTTATTAGTGCCCTGATATTATTAGACTCTGATCTTTTGGGTTTATAAAAGTCACTACAAATTTATTTGATTGAAAATTGGGCAAGATTTATCACGGACTTTGGATTGAGTTTATGCCCTGTCATGAAGTAGTTTATTTTTGTAATTTATATATGGTAAATTTACATTTTGAATTCATTGGTTTGACTGTGAAATATCTGTGTTTTTTGAGTTGCTAAAAGTAATCAAGTACATTCCACCTTCACATGTTTTTTTGTAGAATATCTTCATCAGAAGATTGGAATTATTTCAAAATCAAACATGACATTTTCTTATAGTATGTTTTAATTATACCTTCTTTATTTAATTTTATTTAATTAGGATAATGGAAAAAAAAAATAGGATAAATAAAGATGTAGTTCTCAGTGTGATCATTATTTTAAGATGTTTATGTTAAACATAGTGAAATTAAAAAATTATAATTAGTGATCCCATCTCTCATGTCAGAGAGCTTGTCAATAACCATATTCTTATCCCACTGACAATTTTTCACCATAGCTTATGGTCCTCTGCCATTCGAATCAAAGCATGACTCGATTACTTCTTCTGCATGGCGAAGTAAAGCATGACTTTCCTGGTTATTAATAATAAAAATAAAAAGCATTAGACCCAAAAAACAGAATATTTTTAAGAGGTGCGGAGTAAATTTTAAGAAACTTTTTCTAGGAATATTAATTTATTGGTTAAGCTTAATAAATTTGCTTTATTAAAGAGTTTTCTCTAAATCTAAACACTCCCATTCATAAAAGCTAAAATAAGAAAAAGAACATTTTCAAAAAACCTTTCTTCATTTTAGGTCTGGGGTCTATAGTTTAAAAAAGTAATCAACATTTCTTAAAAATTTCAATGATATTTAAACGAAAGTGAGATAGAACAAAAGAACGAGAAATATATAATTTAATTTTGAAAGGTGTGGGATGTGTTTTTTGAAGAATTTTTTAATTAACTATTTATGCATTGTAGATACAAATTCTGCTATTATTCAACTGTGTACTAGAAATGGTAATGAGGGAATGGCTCAAAAAATGTCCCCAAAATTAAAAATAGGTGAAAATCAAAACAAGCTCTTCTTGTTTCACCAATAACTTGGCACTGCTAGCAAATGATGTCGACAAAGCTTTCATCATATATATTAGAACTTTGAAACATTGCATAAAAATTGGCCCCAAAATATCATTAGAAAAGACAGAAATTTCATCCCAAAAACCAACACAGTTAAAAGAAATAAACATAAACAGTAATAAAATCAGAATAGTAACCCAATATAAATTCTGTCAGAGAAATAATAACGAACAACACAAACAAAAAAAAAAAACTTCAACCAAATAAGAAGAAACAAACTAGCCAAAGCTCAAAAATTAACTTTGTACACTTAACAATGTTAAGATTGTATTGTACTAGTTGTTTCAAAAGTCTTGAATCTTGCATTCTCATGATATGTCCAATTGTATGTTAAAAATGCCTATCAATAAACACAAAAATAAGATTCTACAACACAGATATAAAACCAGAAGGCACTTATGCAGCAGAAATGATCTTCCACATAAACAGTCAAAGACAGACACTCTCCAGGAAGTCAAAAGAAGAATTGGAAGAACCTGCATCAATAAAAAGTACCAGAAAGACAGGGAATGGTGGATTGTGCTCAACAAAGGCATGTTCAAAGAGTTAGAACCCATCACTTAGACCATGCATAAGAAGTGAAAAGGATTCCTTGGACATATCATGAGAATGCAAGATTCAAGACTTTTGAAACAGCTAGTACAATACAATCTCAACTTGAAAACCACAGAGACAAGATGCAGATGGACCAGAGAAGTAAAAGAGGAACTGAAGGAAATTGGCCTTACACCAGAAGACACCATAGATAATATAAAATTAAAACTAATATTGTATTTATTACTAGTAATTGTTTTTTTAAATTATTGTTATTGATTCTATAAAAATATGGGTTTTCTCTTTTATGACAAAAATGAAATTTTAATTTAACAGTTGTTAAATTACCTCACTATAGACTACATTAAATACAGAGTTTTTGATTTGTACATAGTAAATATAGATATTCTAGAATAATTAAGAGTGCTCACTATTAGTGCAAAATATAATTTAAAAAAAATGTTTTAAGCCAAATTTATGTGATCCGATAAAAAATGCATGCCTTATTTTTCTTTTTCTTAATATTAAATAAATCTTCTTCTCATCAAAGGTAAGCTAATAGAAACTAAACTGAAGACTTAAACCACAATATCATAGGACATGACAGAGCAATTTAAATTAACTACCAGTTATTATTTTTAATTGTGGTAATAATGTAAGAGTTCTTATTCATTCAACTTTAACAACTATACAGTTACATTTACTGAAGAAGCTAAAAAGGTTTTAGAATATTTTTTGTTTATTATGATGTTACAACTTTTATTCTCTGAGAAAAATGTAATTTTTCTTTAAATTTTTTTTTTTAATTTATTTTCACAGATTTCTTTAATCCATTATCCTATCACAATTGAAAACTATAATTATTACATTAGCAAAAATACAGGTTAAATGTTCTACACCGTAATTATTTACAGGATAAAATTATTTATTGGCCAACTAATGTTAAGAGTAATTAATATGTTGTTAAATGATTGCCCATTATTCTTGTACGTGTTACAGATGTATTCTTCTGTGAATAGTTTCAGATGATAAGCGGGGAATCACACATTTTCGTATAGACTTTTTTGATGGGAGTTATTTTTATATGAATAGATTTTATAATTACATTAATTTATTCTATACATATGAAGTAACATTAGTTAAATGTGGTTTTAGGTTCTGACATGAACATCAGTGAAATTAGTACTACCGTTGTGAGTAATGAAGAACCTTTTAAGTGTGATAAGATCAGATCTAGAAGATGGGACAAAAGTCTTAAATCCTCACACAGAGAACAATCTAAGTCGCCTCCACTACCCTCAAGTTCTCTATCAGTGCAGTCAGCTTTTGTAAATAATAATGTATCGCCTAAACAGTCTCAACAGATTCATTTGCCCCAACAGCAAGTCATTCCATCAGCAGTACCTCCTTTGCCACCATTACCATCTTCTGTACCACCATTACCTTCCTTCACACAGCAGAATAGTGTGATGCCTTCTGTCTGTCCTGTACCACCTCTTATCACTACTTCCTCTATACCTCCTCCTGCTCCTATTAACCCTGGCTCTATACCATCTCCATCACCGATCATGCCATACTCTATACCTTCTCCTTCTCCTATTCAACCTAGTGCCATACCCCCTCCTTCACCATTAATACCTCATTCTATACCTCAACCATTACCTTTGCCACCCCATGAAATACCTTCGCCACCGCCAGCACAGTCATCTTCACAGCAGGTAATATCTCAAAAAGTCACTCATTCATCTTTAGATATACTCCAGCCTCCACCTCCTGGTGTATATATTCCTTCTTCTCTTCCCTCTTCTGTAAACAACTTTACAGATGATGTTTGTCCACTCTCGCCGAAATTTCATTCACCTTCACTTTCTGTTGTAAAATATCCTGTGCCAGAAGTTCAATTAAAGATTGATTCACCGAAGATGCCGCCTCTTCCATCACATCATATTACAGGTATAACTTTTAGTCGGTTTGTGTTGTTTATAAACTAAATTATGTTGGCAATTAAGATTTTGATTAGATATTTTATATAGCATTAAATATGATAAAATCCTACCATAATGTATCTCATTATTATATAAACTCCCCCTAAAATTATTTTTCTTTGCAGTTCTTGAAAAGTTCTCATTACTTATCTGTTATGCACTCTTCATATTAGTGCAGTATTTCTCAGTATGATCATAAACCTCTGTATAGTGATGTAATTAACCGCTTTGATGTCAATATTTTTCCTTGGAATGAATTTCAAGAAATATTGGTATATTAATATAAAAGTTTTTATTGATGTAAATTTGTAAAGTTAAATATTTGGCTGTAAAAATAGTATGTAAATTGATTCAATGTTTATTCATTTCTGTTGAAGTATTAAATAGCTTGACAGAGTATGCTGTATAGTGTTAGGATTTAAAAGTAGAACATTAGCATATTGCAGAAATTGAATAAGAAACAGTCATTCAAGCATGGAAATCCTTGTCATAATTCATCTGATTTCCCTCTCCTATGTTTCGTTCACTCCCTCAGAGTCTTTAAAGAAAAACAGAGTCAATTGCTGCAGTATATATTCCTGATAAGTTTGAAGTTTAATAATATGCTTCATCATAATGGTAAAAAAATAGCTGGTTATCTTATTTTATTCCATTCCTGACATATCTGTTATTTAAAATGTGGTCCGTAATTGGAAAACAACTGATCCAAAAACAGCTGGCCAAATTTGGTGAGCACAGTGAGAAAACATTAATTATTGACAGCCAATATAGGATATTTTTTTATTTTTTGCATTTCACCTGGGTATAAAATATTAACAAGTAATCATAAAATGATACTTTTTAGTTCTTTTCAATTGTTTTGAAGACAATAATGAAATTAAATGTCCTAAATCAAAACATTGAGGGAAATAAAATAAGTTTTCTTAAAATTCTTTACCCTTTGTGTGAAGTGAATCTTTACACTTGTAAATCGTTAATGTAATGGTATCGCTCTTGCATAGTCCAGTCAGAAACAGTACCATAGCAATTTTTATTTTTCTTGTAAAGTGTGTATTGTTTGATAATTAAATTATTTTTATTTCAACTTCATCAGATTGTTAAGTATAAATTAATAAAACAAACTATTTCAGTAGAATTTTACTCATAAACAGTAAACCTCTGTGTAGTACTTTTCTGTTCCATAGAGCAACATTGTGGAGGATTTTATTGTATTTATTAGTTAAGTCATTCTTATTTGGCTTATACCGCTAGACTGAATTTATTTTTTATTTCTCCCTACTATAGAATTCTGCTCACTCATACATAAACTTCTAATTATATTTACATTAATTTTTATTATTATTGGAAAGGACAATTTTGGTAGTCAGTTATAGGAATAAAATTTTGTAGTTATGTAATTTGTGCTTTTTTCAAACAATCTAGGAAAGATACCAGAAACAGGACTAACATTAAAAATCCATCCTAAAATGGATGTAATTATTTCTCAACGCCTTTTATAATAAAAAATGGGTTGTCATCACTATCAGATGCAGTTAGCTTTGTAATGTTGTTGCATTATGGCAATCTGCAGTAAAGATTACATAAATAATTATTTTTCTCACAAATTTTACTTGATTAGTATTATTTACTTGAAAATTATTTTATATAAAAATAATCTGTTAATGGTGGTAGTATTTTATCTCGTTGAATTCTGTTATGTGATCTTGAGAGATAAGTATGTTGAGTAGTTATGAATATATTTTACAGTTTGATGTGTCATGATATATGTTAATTTTTAGTATAATATGTTGATATATCAGTGTATTAGTGCCATTGTATTTTGTGAATATGTTTTTATTATTTGTGAATATATATTTCTGGCCTTCAGTAAGAAATGGTTCTGCTTCTAGTTAGAAAAAAAATCAAAGAGGCCTCAGGTAGGCTGACAGATAATTTTACAAGTTTGTTTGGAAAAACCTTAATATTTTTAAGGTTATAATAAAAAAATTATTTTTGAATGATTAACAGATTATTTAATTTTTAGTATAAGGTAATTCTAAGCTGCTTTTGTACACAGTTAACCATGTATACTGAAGCACATAATACTCTGCCCAATTAGTTTTTGTTTCATATTTTTTTGCTGTCAGATGATTGAGATAAATAACCAATCAAGTCTTCATCACTCTTAAAACACTTTCTTCCCCAAAAATATTTCACTTTGCTAAATTGATGACAATCACTAGGAGTCAGGTTGGAACTGTTGGTTGGATGATAAAAAATATCCCATTTGAATTTTACTACCAATTATTTTGTTTTGTCAGCAACATGAAATCATTCATTGTAATGGAGGAACAAAATTCAGCCCATCCTGTGATTTTGAATGACCTGCCACAATTTAATATTTTGCAGTACCCATCAGCAACTACTGTGGACCTAGACATAAAGTCAAGATTTCATTCAATGAAGACTCTGGCCATAATCTTTAAAGTAAAGATACCTTGCTTAAGTTTTTTTTTTTTTAATATGGATGATGCCACTCTATAGACTGATGTTACTTCAGTTATGTATATAAAACCCATGTTTCTTCCATTGTTTGATACATGTTAGGAATTCCATGTAAAAATTAAAAAACCTGATGTGGACACTACATGATTTCCTTTTACACCTATTAAATTGCATATACATATTTTTAAAAACAAGAAATGTTCATAAAATTTTATTTCATTTATAACTTCTGATATTTTTTTAATTTTTATTGTTACTGAATTATTATTTATTGTAAATTTTTTTCACAATCAGAGGTTAATAATTAAATAACCTCTGTTAATTAATTTAAATTAAAAAAAAAAAGGAGATGAAGTCTGATGCGAATCGATGTGCCTTCCTCTTGTAAGATCCAAACATTTCATTAATTAAAATTTTATTTGGCTATAACTTTGGAACCAATGAAAACACCACTTATGATATTTAGTTGAAAAGCTCTCAGGTGAGGGCTTATTACTGTAGTTAAGAAAAAATCCAGTTTTTTGGATTTTGGGCTTTTTGAACACTTTTGCTTCAGTCGTTTACAATGAAAAGGAGAGGTGCGTAACTAGATGTCACAACAGTTCTAAATCCAAAATTTCAACATCCTGTGGTTAATAGTTTTTGAGTTACGCGAGATATGTACATATGTCATGCTGAAACTAGTCAAAATGAATTCAAGGATGGTCAAAATAGAAGAAATTTCTTTGAAATCTTAAAACCAAAATTTTTTGTGATAACAATATCTTCTTTACTTCGTTGGTAAAAATGAGAACATAGCATCCTTATGGGTTTTTGTCAGCATTAAGCCTGTGAGGAACCCACCTTGTCCAGATTTTTCTGTACTTAAATAAGTCTGAGAATTTCATGGATAATTGTGGGATAAACAAATGAACAATTTTTACCAATTTCAAAATGTTAAATATTGATCAGCTTAATGAATTCATACGGACAATAAATTAAAATTTTGAGATCATCCCTGTACTGATGGTTTATCAGTATTTTCACTATAATATTTCTTGGATTAAGGAATGAAATTGTAGATTTCACTTCACATGTGGCAGCATTCTATACTTTTTTTTATTCATTTTAAACATGGATAGAAACAATACAAGTATCAATAACTCACACAGACTAAGTAAAAAATGTGACTAAGAATAGAATTAGAACCAATTAACCATAATAACCAAATAAGAACAGATATGTGCAGTAAGAATGTACAGATAGGCATTATTTCCATATATCCTCATAATTTATTTTGGAGAGAAGTATTTTGTTTTATTATAACGTTTAACTTTGAAATGTTTTATATTCATCAGTATTGATGTAAGTTTACTTTTAAGAATTGTGATTGTTTCTGATATTTGGATGTTCGAGCTGAAGTTTGCTTAAAAAGATGCCATTGCTGAGTTTTGAAGTATTTTGAGAAGGTATTTCATCTAGTGTATGAGTTAGTTTACTCTTTGATAACATCCTAAATCTCCATGTTTTTTAACTTAAAAATTACCAACAATCCTCATTTTATAGAAATTTCATGACAACAAGTTTAGTAGAAGTTTCCAATGAACATATTTTAGTTTGTTTTGCATCTGCTATAATATTTGTCTTCCCTTTTCTTATGCTCACTTTGCTCCTACTATATAGAATGATTAGGAAGAAAGGGACATAATCTGAGAACTAGTTCTAGAGCTTGAAATAAGGACAAAAATTCATACTAACATGTGTCTGAAAATGCTTTATTGTTAAGATGTAGCTAGTGGAAAATTTCTCCTGGATTTCTATCCCCTCCTCTGTGAAATGAGACCATACTGAAATTTCTAAAGCATTTTTTAAGTTGGTCAATTAGAGGGCTTCTTGTGTCTTTGAACCTGAAAAATCAAATAAAATTGGTCACAGAACTGTATCTCTTGTAGTTTTCATGATAAACATTGTAAAAAGAAAAATTTAATGACAAAAAACAAGTTTTTTTTTAGGTTTAAAGTACAATAACTGTTAAATGACTTGTAAATGTGTAAATTTTGCAATCAAAACATGTAGAGTATTTAATTTTGAGAATTAAATTTTCAGAAAAATGATGTAATAAAATCAATGAAAAACAAACAAAAATAAATCCAACTTTATTATAAAAACAAAACTTAACAGAAAATTGTTATAAATTACAAAAATTAAAAACAGCTGTTTTTTTGTTCAATAAATTAAAAAATTATAATAGAAAGTAATTTTTTTTAGTATAATTTACTTAAAAAAAGTTAATGTAATTTATTATACTGTAAGTGTTTGAAAACTCCACCATTGACATGCACTTTTAAACTATTATTACATTTTATCACTATCTTAAATTTTGTGTCTCCAACTTATCAATGATATCTTTGTGTTCCTTGATGAAGGCAGCAGCATTGAGAATGCGAGCATGTAAGCTGTAATAATATTATTAATTTAATAAAAACAAACAATTTTTTTAAATAAAAAGAAAATTTAATTACTTGGTTCGGGAACTGCGAACTGATGTACTGGACTCTGCTTCAACAGATAAGTTTGTTATTTCTTAATATTGCCATCATGATTACACTAGACCCTCAATGTATTATAACTAGACACTTGCATTTATACATCCCTTAATTTTATACAATACATCCATTTTACATAGATAAATTTGGTATTGGCCAATCTATAAATATTCTAAATAGTTTTACACAATTTATTTAATTTACTTTTTCACTAAAATAGTTTTTAATAATTAATCAAATTTTGAAGTCATAGCGGATCCGATGTAATTTAGATTTGGAGAGGCCTCTTATAATAAAAACAACAAAAATCCTCACACTGTAATTTTATATCATTCTACTCAAAATTGTCCTTTATATGTTAACTTTATACTTTTTCACACTACGATTGAACGCCTTGACAATGTCATTGCAGCCAGGTCTCAAGATGGAATGAATTTTTTTTTCCCTTTTCATCTAGCCCTTACCACATGCCTGTTTAATACTCTGTCCATGTGAGTTTGTGTATATACACAAACACAGCAATAGATGTGCAAAAGATTTGGTTCCCAAGGCGAGCATGATGTCATATAGCTACGGAATTCTATTTTTAGAAAGGAATGTCTGATAAGAATTGAATCGCACTTAAATTGTTTTGTTTTAAAATTTATTACGTTGACGCTAGGAATTTATTTAACTACGATTTTAAAAGTATGCAGTGTATTAAAGTAAAATTTTGAAGACAGAGAAATAATTCAAAAAATACAATTTTATTTAAATTCTATAAAACCTTTACACAAGATTTAAAATGGTCACAAGCAAGTCTGTTCAAAACTTTTATCTACTTTTTTCCTATACGGGGTTTGAAATTTTTCAGGTTGTATAAACACAATTGTCACAATTTTTTTGGTTATGTTGGTGCACTTGTCTATATTGTATGTTTTTGGTAAATTGGTACAATTACATTGATATATTGGATGCATAGTTTATTATTGGCTGTTAAAAAAGATTACATGTGTTTTGGTATAGTTGTCAGTTTTTAACTTGTGGAAAAAAATGGAACAGAATTTTCAGTAAATTTTGAGAATGGATTAAAGTGTAGCACTGCATTGAAAATATTGAATGTTGCTTTTGGGGATTCTTTTATGAATAAAATAATCATTTACAAATGTGAAAAATATTTCCAAGAGGGCCATGAAGACATTAAAGATGGTTAATGCCTTGGATGTCCCAGCATCATTGATGACAACGTTGAAAAAGTGAAGAAAATAATTATGGAAAAACACTGAATTACTATCAAAGAGTCACTGAGAATTACTTCCTGGAAGTTGTGTGCTGTTTGCATGAATCAATTTGAAGAAACCGCCCAGATCTGTGGCAAACAATTCATGGAAATTGCACTGTGATAATGGACCTACTCACACTTCATTGCTTCTTCATGAATTTTTGGTAAAAATTTAACACCTCAGGTTGCATATGGTGAGGCATCATAGCTTACCATAATGCCTCAGCTTCCATATTTGCTGGAAAAATTGTGACTGTCTTCTTCCTATTTCCTAAGCTGAAAAGAAATGTTTTGCCAACATTGAAGAGAAAAGATAGAATTGCTGAAACAGCTAAATGCTATATCAGAAAACAATACGTTGAAGTTGAAAAAATCAATTTTGATGATTAAATAACAATTTTTTGAGAAAAAGTAAAATTCTGTGTATATTTTTTATCGAATCTTGTCTTCCTCGCATAAACAGTAATCTAAGGGAATAAAATCCAGTGATCTAGGTGGTCAGTTTATCATGCCTCGTATCTCCAATCTGTTTAAATAAATTTTTCATCTAAGAATTGTCTTTACTTTACTGGTGAAATGTGTTATGTTCTATAAAGTTGATAGTATATTTCAGTTCGTTTCCCCAATTAGAAATTTTCAATTACCGTAAGAATTAATTGTTTAAAAATTCCAGATAATTTTTCCCTGTGACACGTTCTAGTATAAAAGAGCTTATTAATTGGCTGGTTATCATGAAACACTAAACAACCACCAAAAATCATTGCTAGATATTTGATTCAACTACAGCATGTGGATTTTCTTCAGATTACTGATGTGAATTTTATGGGTACCATGGTCTGAAAGTAGTATGAATTGTAAGTGGTAGTTTTTGTTAATCCATAGATAAAATTCCAGTTGTCTGGCATGTTGTCTAGAGTTGTTGAACTTTCTAAACATGATAGGAATGTTTTCATGAGCAAGGGATGTCCTTCATACTGCACATTGTGGAATGTTGTATCTTCTACAGATTCTTTGCATGCTCATTGTAGGACTAATCTGTACTTGCTGAAGAATGTTTTCCCTTTGTTCACCATGTACTGGTTGATGTGTTCAGATGCAACATGAGTTTTGGGAAGTAACTATTTTCATGAAGATTATTAAAAATCACTTTATAGTTTTGAATTATCGTGGATACCTATGTTGTTACTCTTCCATTGCAGCTGAATTTCTACCATTGTAAAAGGTGTATAAAAAAATATCTGCTTATTCTGCATGAATGAAGAGACATTTTTTAAAGAAAATTTTCACTCTTCTAAATTCTGATTCAAGTAGAAAAATGTAGATATAGTTTAGAATACAACAAAAATTAAAATATAACATAACTTGATTCTCAGAAATAATGAAACTATCAAAATTATGTCAAAAACATGTATATGCCTAAATTATCACAAAA
>JAAAKQ030235631.1:0-11190 GCA_010016005.3 Zanna intricata | reverse complement strand
TGGCACTGGATAGGGAATCTTGGAGAGCTGCATCAAACCAGTCAAATGACTGAAGACAAAAAAAAAAAAAAAAATTGTAAGTTAAAATATATTTCTTGTTTTACAAAAGTAGTGCAATTTTTATCTTGATCTGTAATTATACAACCGAAATAAAAACAGAAAAAAAACGTTTTTACTTTCTTTTTGTTACAACAGCCTTGTGAATACTGAAGTCTTAAAAATAAATCTATAAACATTACAAAACTTTTATTTGGTAAATTTTTACAAGAACTGTGGTGAGAAATTTTGAAAATTAACTGCACTTAAACACATGTTCATACTAAAAAATTATTACCTTTCTACTGGGAGGGTAATCAATGAAAAAACCATTCTAATTACCTCATTGTTAACGTGCAGAAATCCTGACTGCAATATATTTAAAAACTAAATGGTGGTAGAGCGTGCCAATTTAAGTTGTGGTAAAATGAAACTATATTGTTGTTGGTACGTTTTTAATGGTTACAATTAAATTTACAAACAAAATAAATAGTAAAAATCATAATTTAGTCCGCATTACTAATAGTCTATTGACCACTGAATCACTACCACCAAATTGTCAGTTTACATGGAAGGTACTGAAAAAACATTTTGTCCCCCACTTCTTCTTGTAATACAATATGAACTGTTGTTCATATAACAACACTGCTTACGACTGAATGGTTATCTTAACAGAATTGCTTACAATCACTGAAAGCAGATGTGCTTGTAGGGAAAATTGATTGCTCACTGGTACGATGTCTACCACGTTACACAGAGAATATTGAACAATTAAAAATTCATTTTAATAAAAAATTAAAACATACTTTTTTTAAAATAATTAACATTTATAGAACTAATTACTATATCTTAATCAATTTTTATATTTAAAAGAAATTAATATATCCAAATATCATTCATATTAAAAAAAAGATATTCTGAAAAAAGTTATCAATAGATAACATAGAACAAATGCTAAGAATTTTGTATTATAATGGGGAAGATGAATGAAATAATTACAAACAAATTAATATCGAATACAGTTAATGATAAATGTTAATTGTTGTTGTTGGTTGCAACAGTAATAATACTTGTTAACAATAAATGAATGTCAACACCCAGTGCATGAATTATAGTAATCAGCCTAAATAAACTCAGATAATAGACAAAGTTGTTCTTTACTTTTAAAAAGTTTTCTTACTTTTTTAACCTCAACAGGTACAGTTGGTTGAATAATATGATTATGACCATGGAGATGTTCCAAACTGCATTGTAACTTCATACTTATTCTTCATTCTATTTTCAAATAAATTCTGAAATTGCATAAATAACTTCTATGGCTATAACCAAACATTCCATAGCTAGTATTAGTGTGCACAATATGATATTTGACAGGTTGAAACATCAAAGCTTAGGATAGCAATCACTAGTTAGATAACACCAAGCATAGTTTCATTTTGATAATTTAATTTGGTAAGATTTTATAATTCAGAAATATAATACATATGAGGTGTGGCTAAAAAATAATGGGATTTTGCCTTTTATATTTTTTTCCTTAACAATGTTCATATTGTTCCTTCAATATACTCCACTCCATGATCCCTACATCGCTCTATTCAAATTTTCCATTGTTCAAAACAGTGTTTCAGATCATTTTCTGAAATCATGTTCATGGTCTCAGTCGCTTTTTCTTTCACAGCTTCAACTGTCTCAAACTTAGTTTCTTTCAATGCTTCTTCACTTTAGGGAACATAAAAAAGTCACCTAGGCCTAGGTCTGGTGAATAGGGTGGATGTTCCAGCGCAGAGACCCTATCATTAGCCAGAAACGACTTAATCAGTGCAGTGTGGGCTGGAGCGTTGGCCTGATGAAGAATCCATGATTTGATTTTCCATAACTCGGGTTGCTTTCTTCTTACTCGCACATGGAGAACAGTTAGAATCTCAAAATAATATTCCTTATTCACTGTTTGACCTTCAGGATGGATGAGATTGCCTATTTTTTCAATGTTTACTCCGTTTTCAAAGTAGAAGGATGTCCTAAGTGTTTCACTAAATATTTCACGTTAACATGTTGCCCATTAAAACACCTATCATTTTTCCGACGAGTGGCAGACACACGATCAGAGACAAGCGAAGGCTGTGGCCTGACTGAGCAGGCTGCGGTCGTCACATTGGCTGGAATGTAAAGGGGGATGTCAGGCGACTTGAGAATGTGGCGTTTGACCTTGATGTTTGCCCTGTTTGTCTTACAAAAAATCAGTCCTGTTATTTTCTAACCACACCTTATATACATTAAATCAAATTTTAAATACCTGTCTGTCAGTGGAGTAATTACTAGTCGTCCAGAGTTACCAAGATATTCATAACCGTACATAAAATGTGTGTTAGTTTGTCTCACTATGCAGTCATCTACATCCCGATCCCAGTAAAATCTCAATTGTGACAGCCATTCAAATGCTGATATATCCAAACAATCTAGAAATAAATTAATGTGTTCAATAATATTTGTTCTGTCTTTTATTAAAAAACATACTTTTTAATTTTTTTTTTACCAACCTATTTAAAATATGTTTGTATCATTATGTTTTAATGAATTCAGAATGAATATACAATCCACAGATAATATTCTATTCAGCTGCTAAACTTGCTTCACAGAAACTTTATGTTGCTTCATGACAAAACTAATTTATGAGTTAGCTCATTTACAGAATTCACTAGCAAATCATAAAATTTATTTTAACTAAGCAATTTTACAGAATTCACTAGCAAATTATAAAATTCATTTTAACTTAGCAATTTTATATGTCTGCAATATAGAAATTAAGATGGATGCAACTTTAGCAACTATATTTGATATTAAAGTAATGGCAAATTTTGAAAATCAACTTTTCAAACCCATCATCTAATTTTAACTTTTATTCTATGATAAATAAAGTATTATTTTCATGCAGATTGTTTAATTAAGAAAACACCTTAAGACCTTTAGACCTTTAACCCCTAAAAGCCTTTTTTTTTTTTTTTAGGTTTTTAGACCTTTAGATTTTAACAATGTGAGTGAAAATAATTCTTTAGTTTTTAAAGATGTTAATATGTTTACTGATGAGATAATGAGTGGTTTAATTAATTTTTATATACTCCATTTTTCAATTTTTTAATTTTTTTAAAGTTAAATAAAAGAGCAATAATAAAATAAAAATAAAAATATTAAGCATTCAGTAAATAAAAAATTAAGGAGTTAAATAAGGAATTAGTAAGATTCGGTGGGAAGAGGAAAATAGACTTCTGGTCAGGTGATTTTATAATAATTAACCTGGCTTCAAATAAAGGGCAGGCAGAAGTAGGTTTTGTAATGAATAAGAAGATAGGAAAGAAATTACAGTGCATAGTGAAAAGAAATTAGTATGCATAGTGATAAAATGAAACATTATAATAAGGATAAAATCAAAACCTATGCCAACAACAACTGTTGAAATCTATATGCCTAGAAGTGCATAAAGTGCAATTAAACACATAAAAGGAGATGAAAATTTAATAATAGTTGGAGATCGTAATGCAAGCATTGGAAAAGGCAAGGAAGGAAATATTGTGGGTGAATACGGGCTGGGCAAAAGGAATGAAAGAGGAGATCAAATTATTGAGTTTTGCACAAAGTATAATTTAATAACTGCCGACACCCAGTTTAAAAATGATAATAGAATACATACATGGAAAAAGCCAGGTGATATTACAAGTTATCAGATAAATTGTATCATAGTTAAACAAAGATTTAGAAATCAATTCTTAGACTGAAAAGCCTATCTTGGAGCAGACATTGATAGTGAACATAACGTAGTGATAATGAAATATAGACTTGGATTTAAAACCTGAAGAAAAGGTGTCAGATGAATCTGTAGAATTTAGAGAAGCTTGAGGAAGAGGAGGTAAAGAAGATTTTTGAGGAGGACATTACAAGAGATCTGAGTAAAAAGATAAGGTAGAAAATATAGAAGAAGAATGGGAGAATATTAAAAAGGAAATTCTTAAATCAGCAAAAGCAAAGAGAATTGGTAGAAAACCTTGGATATCAGAGAATACATTGCACTCATATTTGAATGTCAAAAGTATAAGCTTGCTAGTGATGAAGAAGGTAAAAGGAACTATCAAAAATTAAGAAATACTATAAACAAGTGAAATGAATACCTGCAGAATTACTGCACAATGCAGATGAGAAAGCGAATGATAGATTTTACAAACTGAAGTGTAATATTTATGAAAAAGGGGAACTTCCATCAGACTTCAAAAATAGTGTTATAGTCATGATACTAAAGAAAGCAGGAGCAAATACATGTGAAGAATACAGAACAATTAGCTTAATTTTACTCAGACATAAAAACTCTTAACTAGAATTCTGTACAGAAGAATTGAGAGGAGAGTGGAAGAAGTTAGGAGAAGACCAGTTTGGTTTCAGGAAAATTATAGGGACAAGGGAAGGGGGGGATTTTAGTACTCAGATTAATAGTAGAAGGAAGATTAAAGAAAAAAAACCAACATACTTGGGATTTATAGACTTAGAAAAGGCATTTGATAATGTAGCTGGAATAAACTGCCTAAAAAATTTAGGGTTCAAGTATAGAGATAGAAGAACAATTGCTAACATTTGCAGGAATTAAACTGAAACAGTAAAAATTGAAGAACATAATAAAAGAAGCAATAATAAAAATGGGAGTCTGAGAATGTTTCCTCTCGATGTTACTTTTCAATCTTTACCTAGACCTAATAGACTTCATAGAATGAAGTTAAAGAACAATTTAGATTCGGAGTAACAATGCAAGCAGAAAAGATAAAGATGATACGATTTGGTGATGATATAGTAATTCTTAAAATAGTAGATGATATGAGTAAAAAAAATTTAGAAGAAACAGTGAATGGCATCGATGAAGTCCTATGTAAGAACTATTGCATGAAAATAAACAAGGACAAAATGAAAGTAATGAAGTGTAGTAGAAATAATGTAGATGGACCACTGAATATAAAAATAGAAATGGAAAAGATTATGGAAGTTGAAGAATTTTGTTATTTGGGAAGTAGAATTACTAAAGATGGATAAAGCAGTAGTGATATAAAATGCCGAAAGGCACAGGCCAAAAGAGCTTTCAGTCAGAAATGTAATTTGCTTACCTCAAAAATTAATTTGAATGTCAGAAAAAATTTTTCAAAGTGTATGTTTGGAGCGGAGCTTTATATGGACGTGAAACTTGGACGATTGGAGTACCTGTAAGATTAGAAGCTTTTGAAATGTAGTACTATAGGAGAATGTTAAAAATCAGATAGGTGGATAATACAACAAATAAAGAGGTATTGCAGCAAACTGATGAAGAAACAAGCATTTGGAAAATATGGTTAAAAGAAGAGACAACCTTATAGATCACATATCAAGATATTCTGGAATAGTCGCTTTGATATTGGAAGGAGAGGTAGATGGGAAAATTGTGCAGGCAGATAACCTTTGTAATATTTAAAATACATTGTTAGGGATGTAGGATGTAGGGGTATACCGAAATTAAACTATTGGCTCTAGGTAAGGAATTTTGGAGAGCTGTATCAAATCACTCAAATGACTGAAAACAAAAAAAAAAAAAAAATGAATGTATACCATATATTTATCAGGCTCTAATAATCTGGCTTTAGACAGAATGCAAATGTCGTAAAAAGTAATATAAATTTGTAAGTAATATAAACATAGAAGAAATATCTGTTGATATTCATCGATGATTATTTATCGATGAAAAAGAAATTATAAAACAATAATACAAGTAGATTATGTAAAATATATCTGTAAATTATTAAATAATGTTTCATATAAAAAATTAATCTTACTTAAGAAGTAGATTTTACCTTATGAAACTGTTGTGCACTACATGGCGTTTCAAAATTAGTGATGAACTCTTAAGTAAATAAATGTACTGCAAGTAAAAATTGCATGGCCATCTCTAGGAAGATGATGGTTTGTTTTGAAACCCACATTCTTAGATTACTCAAAGTTTCAGCTCCTGCACTGACTAAACCATTGTTCTGAACGAATTACAATATACTCTTACTGATGATATTTTTTTATAAACTGAATAGGTTTTAATTTTTATTATTATCATTCATTATTAATCTCACAAGCATGAGTTTAACGAAAATGGCAGGTTCCAAGGGTCAGAGCCCTCTGGCTAAACGGAAAGAGTGAGCAATGATTGGCTAAATATCTCTCACAAGAAACCACATAGTGCAGGTGAAGCAGTGATGGGCAGGCCTTATTTTTTGGGCTTGCAAATATCTTTCAGATATATTTAAAAATCATTTTTGAGGTTTTTACAATTTAAATTTTTTAAGAGGTGTGATGGTGTACAGCGCAGCAGCTCCACCAACAAAGTCACTACCACTTTTATTGTTTGAATGACGCAAGTGGCTGCATCTGCCTCCAGTTGTCAGACTAAAAAACATAAAATTAAAAAAATTGACCATAATGAGAAACACAAGTAAACATATAGCATGGGTGAAGCTGCAGCAGGAGAATGCTATTAGTAAAGTATCTTAAAAACAAAAAAAATAATATAATAAATGTGGAATTTATAAAATTAAATGAAATGATTGTGATTGCATTTATATACAAAAAACAAAATTACTTGAAAACTAGATTTCTTGAACATAATAAACATTCCAAAAATAATAAATTTGCTTTATCTAAGATGGCAGCAGACCTTCTAATAAATAATAAACTTTCTATTTCTGATATTAACACAAATTTAGAAATTAATAAGATGACATAAAATTAAATATATTAGAAGTTAAATACAAACAAAATTTTAATTTGATAAACCATCAGACAATGTTTGAGGGAAACTGTATTATAAAAACTGCAACAGGTGGCAGCACTAATATAAATTACTATGCAATTTGCATTAATTTATTATTTTCATTTTTAACTTTTATTATGAAACTGATTATTTCAATCATGACTGAGGATGCAGGATCCCACAAAAGTACTTTTATAAAAAATTAAAATAAAATACATCTTATCTTAATATTCTGTATGTACTAGGAGGAATAACATCAATCTTAAAAAAATTAATTTCAGTAAATATATAAGTAACTGCTAAATCACAAACTTCTGCAGTGCTCAATTTGAAAATTGGAATAGCTCTTTCTAATGATTTTTCCCTTCAGTTCCTTACAGCTTCCAAAGCCTACATCTTTCAAAATATTTTTTAAATATGTTAATCTTGATCTCCATGTAGATCTCCAAACTTCAATCTGAAACTTTACAGTTTCTCTTTCCCACTTTTATAAAGCATTCATCAGTTCATAACCATCCACCTCTCTTACCCTTTCATTTATGATTCCTGTCTCTTCTTGTTCTTCAATACACTTCTTAGAAATTTCATTTCATTTTGACTTTTCAACAAACTATTAATAAGGGAAAGAAATAACAGTAAACACATTTTACACTTTAATTTACATCTTTTTTTTATACATAAAAGGCCAAATTGTAGGTCTATATATAGTGATTTATGTACAAAGATATCTTGAGCATGCAGCTATACAAAAACAATATGGTAAATAAACAATATCATTTAATTAAAATGTAGCTAATAAAATGATTAGAAATACATTATCATATAGTTACGTACTGGCTTTATACATCTTATCAATTACATCTCTGGCGTGTATTTCTATTGTAACCAATGCGACCACTTTTGAACGTTGTAATTTTGTTAAAGTTCCACGAATTGTTTCTGAAAATTTTGAAAGGACCTGATTCTGTAAAAAAAAAGTTCCAGAATGTTACCAATGATTACTTATCAGATCAGATTTAACAAGAACTACAAAAATCTTAATTAGGCCAATTCATACACTTGTATTGATAGTCTTCGTAATGTTCACTTATAGAAACATTTTAAAGATCTATTTGAATCACTGATATTTTTTTCTGAAAATTTTTATAACTTAGATGATTTGGAATTTTTAGGCATTATGCAGAGTAAAGGGAAATAATGTGAGATTGCTTGTAGAACTTGAAAGACAGAAGAAAGTTCATAAAAACATATCTGAAAACGCTTTGTTATAGAGTTATAGCTAGGAAAAAATTTCACATGGATTTCAGTTCTCCTATGAAATGAGGTCATAATGAAATTTTTAAGGCGTTATATAAAGGGTAACGTTTAAAAAAAAACAAAACCAGCAAGTTGCTTAACTCTTTTAAGCTGAAAAATTGAATAAAACACGTCCCAGAAAAGTATGTCCCATAGTTTTCGTGATATCCAAGGTAAAACAGAAAAATTTGGTGAAAAAAAAATTAATAACTTTGTTAAATTGCTAATAGTAATTTTAAAAATATTCTAATTTATTTAACTTAGTTAAATGACTAATAAATATGGACCTCCACAAAGTAATGTCAAAAATAAATTTGTTGTTTGTTCAGTTTTTGAACTGGTACCCAGTTGTTTTATATCCTACTACATTAAATAAAATTTTTTATTTCACCAAAATAAAACGGGTACGTTACTTTACAGGCAATACATCAATCAAATGTGTAAAAAAAGTTTTGTGTAAAAATGAATTTTTTGATTTTAAAATAAGAGTTTTATAACAATTTTATATAGTTTTTAGTGACATTTATGTAATTAATTTAGATAAACAGTGATATTAAAATAATGGAAATGGCTTCATATTTCGGTTCAGAGTTACTAATTAGTACAAAGTGTGGATCTCTCATTATCAGTTTAGCCTCCGGAACTACCGTAAGGTATTACTTCAGAGGATGAATGAGGTCATCCTCATGATGTGTATGAATGTGAATAAAGTGTAGTCTTGTACAATCTCAGGTTGACCACTCTTGAGAAGTGTGGTTAATTGAAACCCAACACCAAAGAAAACCGGTATCCACGATCTAGTATTCAAATCCGTATAAAAAATTTTGAATACTAGATCGTGCATACTGGAGTATACAAAGTGTGGATCTACATAGTTCAAACATTACTACTTTATGGAGGGTTTGAAATTTTTTTTTAAATTTCAAAGGTGGACATGATTTTAATGTAAAATGTATGAGAAAAAACGATGGCGAAAACTGTTTCTCAATAAATAAATGCCTTCGTTTTGCAAGTTATAAGCAATCAAAGTTGTTTATTACAAGAAAATTATCCAATATTATTATTATTATTATTATAAATAAACATTACTCAAGCAATAAATATTACTAACAAAACAATATCCCTCTGTATGTATGTACATATATATATATATATATATATATTACCGTTTCACTTTTTTCCAGTATTATAAGTTCAATTAATTATTCAGCTTTCATGTTCAAATTTTACAACATTTTTGTAATACTTATTTCTTTGCAATTATATCAAGATTGAAACTTTTTGGTGGTAAGGATATATTAATGTTTTTTTATTGTTGTGATTTACGTCATTGGTTTTCTATAAATTACTTAATTTTAGTTTGTTTTAATTTTCTGATGTTGAATTTACTCTGCGATTACTTTCTATTTCCAAATGAGTATCACCATTTATATGGAAATTACTTTATTTTTAATTTACTATTTTACATATTTCTGAAATTGAAAGCTTCTTTGTTCCATGTTATGTGAAAATATTGAACATTATACCTACTTAGTGGTAATTTATTTACCACCTTTACCATTAATCCATGTTTACAAAACCTTCATTTTGTAAACATAATAACCAATCAAGGTAAAATAATTTTGATTTACAAGTATAAAGAATTTTAATGGTGAAATAGATTGATAATTTTTTAAGATCATTATTAAATAATTCAGGTATTATAATGGAAATGAAGGGGATTCTTTTTTTTGATTTCCTAAATATGAGGGTCATTCGGAAAATAAAGAACGTTTTGACCTGACGAGTTGTGCAGTTTCCCCACCACCTCCACTGCCGTTATTGACCTTCCACTCACCTTGGGCCAGTCTAGCGCTAACAGTAAGCCATTACAGTCATGTTTTATTTGTATGTTTTTAAAATGTGTGACAAAATTAAGGATCTCGCCAATTGTGAGGTTCGTAGTGTAATACATTTTTTGAATGCAAAAGAGTGTGAAATTTACAGACAAATGACGAAGGTTTATGGAAATCTGATGAACGAAACTTCAGTTCGAAAATGGAGCATTATGTTAAACGACGGACGGACGAATGTCAATGATGGACATTAAAAAAAAAGGGTGTAATGCTGAAACATATGTATGTATGTACTTGCATAAACTTATTAACTTTTGACTGTATAAAGAGACTATTATGAAATCTTTTACAGATGATCAATTTGTTAGTAAAATTTTGGGGTCAATATCTCCAAGGGGTGGAGCGATTTTGGGGATTAATTTTTTCAAAACTTTGCAAACATAATCCCACCAGGTATATTAAGCTCAGTAAATGCGTGCAAGCCCTGATGATTTTGTGAAAACCTTTTTTTTTTGTTTATTTAAACTTTTCATGTTATCAAAAGTTGAAATTATCAATAGACCTATTTAGTTTTATACCACAGATAACTAATTTTAGCTTTATACAAAGTTGCATTCAGTTTTTTATCTTTAAGATCTGTTTTTCTTTAACCATTTCCCTGTAGTTAAGATGTACGTACATAATATGTAGCACTTCATTAGTCTGCTACACCATATACTCACAAATATTGATCAGTAAACTGCAAATGCAGTGGGATAGAGGAAAATTATGTATTTAATAATAATTTTTATATATTATCAGTTATACTAAAGAAAAAATCAAACCTGTCTCTTTCGTAATTTTCTTAATGGTGTTTTCCTCTCTACAGCTTTGCATGCCATTAATGTTCTAGTACAGTCCACAGTCCATTGTATCTATAATAAAGATTTAACCATTCACTAGTGTTTCTTTTATAATGAAAATTTTTTAAAAATCATGCAATTTTTATTTGAAAATTGGGTTTAATTCTACAGATAACTGCCAACAGAGAATTGTTAAGATTACTTTAACTGTACTTAAAAATATGAGAGATTAAAATTCAGATATGGCTAAGAAATTATCTCACTAACATAATATGTCTCACATTTTTCATCAGCTATCATACTGGTTTTTTTTTTTTTTACCTCCGGAACCACCGTTAGGTTATATCTTCAGAGGATGAGATGAACGAATTGTAGCGTG
>JAAAKQ030235609.1:0-11190 GCA_010016005.3 Zanna intricata | reverse complement strand
GAAACTTTTTTCTTATTTTTAGATATAGAATCCGTTTCCGAGAGATTGCCGTGCAGTTTTTATACACTCTGTGTATACTTAAATATTATACCTTACCTAAGATTTGTTGGAAAGAAGTCAACTACGAGACTGTTAACTATTGGAAATGTAATACCAGTAAATATAATTATTATACAACTTTTAAGTGGCACTGTAATAAGCTGATTGGGTATCTTCAGTGATACTATTGTAGCAACCGTACACATAGTTAAACCTACTGTAAAACATGAAACATAAAATTTACTAAATGTTATAAAAAAATTATATTTCACAATCATGAAGTATTTATCTCTTAGCATTTATAAATTTATTATGGTCAGTTTTGTAAAAATTTCCTCATGATTAAGTATGTTGATTAGCAAATGGTTCATAATAACTAAAATTCATATTTTAGTGAAATTTGATATAAAGTTTCTTCTACCAACGATTTTTAGCATAGTTAATTTTTATAGAGGTACCGGGTTCGAATCCCGGTCAGGCATGGCATTTTTCACACACGCTACAATTCGTTCATCTCATCCTCTGAAAATAAAACCTAACGGTGGTTCCGGAGGTGAAACAAAAAAAAAATTTTATAGAGAATGTCTTACTTAAAAAAATTGACGTTAACGTAATTTTTCTAAGTTCAGATCATTGTTAGGCTTGACAGTTATCAATCATTATAAAATTAATCTAACACAAAGAAATCATTAATAGCTTTTTTATGTAGAAAAAAAAAGTAATTATTTTATCTTTAAAAACCTTAAAGGTAATACCGCATATTTATTTATATTAATTCAGTAGGATGAGAATTAAATGCTTTATGAATTGTTAACTTGTATTACTGTTGAGTATGTATGTACTAATGTCCATGGTGGGAGCATCTCTTCCTTTTGTTTGTATTTTCTATGTTTGAGTCCTGATCAGGTATTTTTTCACTCATTACATTCACTATAATCAATTTTAGTAACTATTATTATGTATCAGGCTATTGTTACTAATGTGTGAATGAATATTTAAAAATGCTACAGCTCACATTTGCGAATGATATCATAACACCTTTACCGATATAAATTCTTCTGTTATATTCTTTTACTGCTGATATCAATCATTTTATTGTAATTTTATTTTGCATTTAATATCAACAGTTATAACTTTTGATCTACAAAAAGGATGATAGTATTTTAAATACCTTTTTCACTATTGATATTTTGTACAAATTTCATGTTTATTTTCAAGATGGTCCTCATGAATTTTTAAGAATGCAATATTAATATTTTCAAGATGAAATATTAATATAAGAATCATAATTTATGATGAATGCAGTTTAATGCTAATGTCCATTAGCATGCCCTTTGCTATGTCCATTAGCAAAGAAAACTACTGAAACTAAATATTCTGTAACCAAATAATTTACTTAAATAATTTTATTAAGCGATATCCTTTAAAGTGAAATTTTTTAAATAACTAAAAATATGAACAGCCAAAGTCAGCTCTTTTATTTTTTAATTTATTTATTATTTTTTTTTTTTTTTTTTTTAGGTATTTATTTTCACTGAATGAAAATATTTTATTTATATATATCATCTTTGCTTTTTTTTTTATGTAATATAAAATCTTGTTTTATTCTGTACTGTAATAAAAATATTATGATGTTACTTGGTATAATAATCAATTATTGCCACTTCTTACAATTAATTTATGTTATTGAGTTTTTCTATTTATCTTATTTTTGATCAAGTTATCATTCCTTATGCGTGCTTAGAGTTTCATCATTTATTGAATACATAGAAAATTCCTTCATTTATTTGTGTAGTAATAGCCTCTTCCTTATTGTCATATTTTTTATTATTGCATCAGCTTTTAAATTACTGTTAACTGTTTTGTCACTGAAAGATACTTTTTGGCATTAAATTGGATATTTATGTTACTATTATTCAAGTTCAGCAAAATATTTTCTGTTATAATGATTATAAATAAGAAATTCTCAATTTTCTTAATCCTCAGCATATTCCAAATTTATTGTAATTTTCTCTCTATTTACCTAACAGCCCTTCAAAACCTTTTTTACTTCTGTATTATGGAATTTTATTGGTTCAAAATTATTAATTTCAAATCAAAAACTGAAAGAAAGTTACTTAACCAAGTTATTATTCATTTCAAAATTGTTTTCAACTACTCTTAATTTATTGATAATTTGAATTTATTTATTTGACCTAATTTGAATATATTGCTTGTATTAATACATTACAGATCTCTATAATATAGTGTTGGCTCTTTTCTTTTCATCTGGACTCAAATCTCCCTTATGCGTGATAGTTTTTGTATGATAAAAAATTCAAAATCTCAATGCCAGTTGTAAATTTATGTCAAGAAGAGAGAGAAGCACTCTTCTCTAAAATCGATGTTAAATCATACTAATTTAACCTAAAATGGATCTTAAAATATAGTATTTTAGATTAAATTTTCATTAGAGCAATTATATTAGATTTGAACTAAGAGTTTCTTTAAGGGTATCAGTAGTATATTATATTGAAAAAAAAATATATCGTTAATTAATTTATACTTACACAAAAAGTATTTCTTATGAATATATTTTATGATGATTACAGTAATAATCCAACTCAAAATCTGGAAACATCCTAATGTCAGAAAAATCTTATAAACACTTGTATCAATATCTTCGAAACAAGTTTCTTCAGCAGCTTTAAATAAATGTGGGGTCTTATCTGATGTATAAAATTCATTTTCATTTATTGTTAATCTTGTTTCTTTACTTTGATTTATTGATTGATTGGTTACATATTGTGTTAAATCACAGAATGTTCCAAAATCTTTTCCAGTTTCCTTTTCGTATAAACTCATTTTATTTATTGCTACTGGTAGCCAAACATAAATACCATTATTGCTGGAACATAAATTACAATTTTTATTATTTATCTGAAGTATAGAAAAATGAAAATTAAATTTAATTTCACATTATTATTTTATGAATATAATTTCAATACTTTTTTCATTTAAAGCATTTTTTAACTGTTCTCCATTTATTATACTAGAATAAATTAAAAAAAAAAAATCACTCGTTTTAAACACAAAATCGTTAGAAACACATATTTTTCCTAAGGATTTATATATATAACTATTGCTGCATTTTTTATTACCTTAGACATTTTTATCATTATTGTTTAATTTATTATAGTTAGTAAACTAAACATTACTTATTTTTCTTCCTAGAAAAATATTGAGACATAGCTTCCTGTGTAGATTCTTAAAACAATTTTGTTGAGTTAGTGATACGTTACTTTTATATTACCATTACTCTTTATCTGGTTCTAAATTTGAACATCGTAGTTTTCATATATGAACAATTAGGTTATACAGCTTGACAGTACATTATTCTTCTTTAATTACAAATTTAAGTACTATTCTGATCTTTATGAATAAATACTGTAAAGTTCTAAGAAATTTTATTACTATAAACTTCTAAGTGAACAATGAAATAAAGAAACTTATTAAACTTACCAAAAAAATGTTGAGAATAATGACAAAGACAATAGTAAAAAATTTAAAATATGAGGTTTTTTTAATAATGGATTAGTCTGATCCCACATTAGAAAAGAAAATGCCATAATTTTACTTTTATCATCTCTTAACTTTCCAATGCGTTCATTTGATTTAATATTGTTTATTGTAAAATTATCATCATTATTATTATTTTTTGACTTATAAATTGTACGTAAAACCTCAACTGCTTTTTCATTTTCCCCTCTAGCGATTAAAAATTTTGGACTTTCTGGCATGAATAATAATAAAATTACAGATAGAATACTTGGTATTCCATTAATAATATAGAACAACCTCCATGATTTAAAAATTAATCCGGGATATAATTGAAATGCCCATTTTGATGGAATAGTTAACCATGCGACACCTGTAAATAATAAAAAAAAGTCAACATTTTTTATACAAAATTCAGTATTACCCAGTCTATAATTAGACTGTTATTTAACAAGTTTTAATAACTTATCCTTTTATATATTATTGATTACTAAATTATGAATCTATCTAAATAGCTTAGAAATCATTTAAAAGTAAAATAATTATAATACTATACTAATTTTTTTTTTTTGTTTTCAATCATTTGACTGGTTTTATGCAGCTCTCCAGGTTTTCCTTCCATGTAGTGCCATTCCATTTTAGTGTTCCATCAATTTATATCCAATTAATTATAAAATATTCTATTTGACATAACCTGTTTTGTACTAATGTTGTTATCCAGTAGTTCTAGCTAATAAAGTATTGTTTTATTAAATTTTAATTACATTTACTCCAACTCATTCAATTATCCTTGGACACACATTTCATGTCAATGAGTGAATGTTGATCTAATTTTATTATTAAACAGATTATTTTCAATTGTATTGAGTTTTTCTTAGCTTGATTTAGAGTACTTCCTACAACAACACTAAAGAAGCCTTTTACTTACGATATTTTTACATGCAGTATAGTATTTTTTTGTCTTCAGTCACTTGATTGGTTTGAAGAACTTTCCAAAATTTCCTATCTAGTGTCAGTTATTTCATTTCGGTTTACCTCCTACATCCTATATCACTAACAATTTGTTTTACATATTCCAAACGTTGCCTGCTTGCACAATTTTCCCATCTACCTGTCCCTCCAATATTAAAGTGACTATTCCAGAATGCCTTAATATGTAGCCTTTAAGTCTGTCTCTTATACATTAACTATATTTTCCCAAACGCTTCTTTTTTCAACGATTTGCCGCAATACCTCTTCATTTGTCATTTTATCCACCCATTTGATTTTTTACAATCTTCTGTAGCACTAGATTTCAAAAGGTTCTAATCTTTACTTCTCAGGTACTTCATTCGTCCAGCTTTCACTTCTATATAAAGCTATGCTCCAAACATATACTTTCAAAAATGTTTTCCCAATGTTTAAATTAATTTTTGATGTAAGCAAATTATATTTTTGACTGAAAGCTTGTTTTGCTTGTGATATTTTGCATTTATATCACTCCTGCTTTGTCCACCATTAGTAATTCTACTTCCCACATAACAAAATTCTTCTACCTTCATAATCTTTTCTCTTCCTATTTTTTTATTCAGTGGTCTATCTACATTATTTCTACTACATTTCATTATTTTAATTTTGTTCTTGTTTATTTTCATGTGGTAGTTCTTGCATAGGCATTTATCCATGCCATTCATTTATTCAATGCCATTAAATCATTTTTACTCTCGATTAGTATTACTAAATCATCTGCAAATTATAGCATCTTTATTTTTTCATCTTTGCTCTAAAAACTTCATCTCTAATTTGCTGTTTAACATCATTAACTGCTAGTTCTATGTAAAGACTAAAACGTAACAGGAACAGAGAACATCCTTATCAGATACCCTTTTTTTATTACCACTTCTTTCTTATGTTCTTCGAATATTACTGTTGCAGTTTGGTTCCTGTAAATGTTAGCAATTGTCAACACGTAAACCCTAAGTTTTTAAAATCGTTAAAAATGTTATTCCAGTCTACGTTATCAAATGCCTTTTCTAAGTCTGTAAATGTTATGTATGTCAATTTGTTTTTCTTTAATCTTCCTTCTACTATTAATCTGAGTGCTAAAACGTCTTCCATTGTGCCTATTCTATCCCAAAACCAAATTAGTCATCTCCTAACATCTCTCATCTCTCTTCTCAATACTTCTGTACAGAATTGTAGTTAAGATTTTGATGGATGAGTAGTTAATCTAACTTTGTAGTCTTCACATTTATCTGCTCCTGCTTTCCTTGGAATCATGACAATAACACTGTTTTTAAAGTCTGACGGAACTTCCCCTTTTTCATAAATATTACTCACCAGTTTTGTATAATCTATCCATTACTTCCTCACCTGCACTGCACAGTAATTCTGCAGCTATCCCGTCTAACTCAGGAGCTTTTCAGCCATTCAAATCTTTTAGTGCTGCATTAAATTCAGATCTCAGTATTGTATTGCCCTTTTTATCCTCTTCGACTTCCTCTTCTTCCTCTACCAGTTTCCAACACCAGTTTTCAATTCATTTCCTCTATATAACTCTTCAATATATTCCACTCACCTATCGACTTTTTCTTTCATATAATAAATCACTGTACCATCTTTATTTAACACTATTAGATTTGAATTACATTTTACATTATTAGATTTTAATTAATGTACCACAAAATTCTCCTTACCTTTCCTGTATGCTGTCTATTTTACTAATGATCATTTTTTTCCCACTTCTCAACACATTTCTTTAATCTACTTTTCTTTCATGTACTTCCTGTTTATAATATTTCTTTACTGTTGATAGTTTCTTTCATGTTCTTCTTCACTAGCATTCTTATACTTTTTATGTTCATCCATCAGCTGCAATATATCCAATGATATCCAAGGTTTTCTACCAGTTCTCTTTGTTCCGGCCTAAGTTTGCTTCTGCTGATTTAAGAATTTTGAAATTTGGGGTTGAAAAATTTACAGAGCAATAGGACCAACCGTTTTCGAGATATTTGAGATTTTTTCCACTACTGATCAGTACATTCCGGTGCTAAGCTGAGGGGAGACGCACACACAGACACATAAAAATGCGGTTTAGTAGGGTAGGTTTTTTTAAATTATTCTGGATGATTTATTGAGTAATTTAATCTATTTTTCTAAACATATTACTGTAGGTAAGAGTTTTTTGTATTAACATTAGTACTGTAATGTATCAGCACTGTATTAAGTGCTTAGAGAATTACTTTATTATTTGTAATCGCTAATGGTTGCTTTTTGATATTCTATGTATTAAAAATAGAGCTGCATTAAAAAAAAAATTACTGCAACTATTATTGTACTGCAGCATTCCAGTTATTTCTTTGATCTTTAACTAATAAACTCTTACTATTTCTTCTGATTCATTTATTTGTCCACATCATTTTCTGTCTACAGATATTATTTATATCCATTCTTTTGCAAGGTTTCCCTTGAAAGTATGAAAGTTCTGTTAACAGTGGAGGTAGTTAAGGGATTTACTTACAACTTACACATAAATTTTCACAAACTTACTATTACAAATAAATTTTATAATTAATCTTTCATTTTTACTTCATCTGAATTTAAAAGAAATTATTTTTAAAATGTTTTGGTAATATACCTGGTAAGAATACATATGCAAATGTTGCAACTAGTGACGTAATCATTAACGATCTTGGTCGAAATTGTGTTGGTTGAAATTCACCAACATATGCATACACAGATACAACACCACCACAGGATCTGAAATATAATAAGTGCTGAATATTAATTTTATGTTTGATATTTTGTTTATTGTTAGATAATAGCTATTCTTTCTCTACAGTGGTATGTTTGTAAATACTTGGTTTAATTATCTGTGTACTGATTGTCTTCAGTTTTCTTAAATTATTGTTTAAATTTGAGACGATAGCTTGGAAAAATTTTCTTCACAGGTTAAGAGCTTTAACTAATAGATAAATGTACATTTAATGCATAAGATAAATATTTATCTTAATGATACATATATATTTTACACTTATTTATCTGGCTTCTAGAACCATGATTAAAAAGATATATTTTTAACATTATAATAGTCCAGTATAACTAAAATGGACTTACTAATTTAAAAATAAAATATCCTGATTCAATTTCAAAGCAAACTTTTCTTAATTACTTATTTGTGGGGTAGAAATTATAATTTACACATTTATATGTAGGGCATTACTAAATTATGGGAATCCTTAAAAAAAAAACGTGGTAGTTGAATATAAAAAAATGAAGTTTACAGTTTTTTCAGACACATCAGCGTTCAAACAATTTATTTTCCAGATGAGAACATCATGCTTTAAGCCTGCATGGAGGACAACTCAAATAATTTAAATGGAAAGAATAAGTTTGCAACACATAATTTTAAAGGGCATTAAAAAACAACAGTTTTCATGTAAAAAAAATTTGGACTATAGTAAAAAACCCTGACTAAAATGATGGCTATTTAATGTTTTCACAGTTATTTTCAAAAGACTATTAAATAACTGCTCAATACTGAAAAATATATAGACTACTTAATATCCCCTTAACCAAAAATAAATTTTTTTTTTAATTTCCAAATCATTATTACGTACTTATATACATTATTGAAATGTTATTTCCTTAATGATCTTTAATTACTATTTTCTGCTGTATGTTTTTTCTAAAAGAATGCAAACATGCAGAGATATCCATTTTAAGATCCATTTTAATTTGGGACCCAAACAGAATATTTAAAAAAAACACACATACATACTTTTATTTACAAAAAAATTTTTATCATTATTTTCAATATTGTTACATTAATGTAAATATATTTCATAATTTTCATGTTTTGGTTTTGTGGTGGTAAAAATAAATTTAATTAAGCTTCCCATGCTCTTCGGGAAAAATAATTAAATGTAATTTAAAGATTGTTCTTAAAATCATGGTATACGTCTCAAAGATCTTATTTCCCAAAAACAAGTAGTGGATTAAATAACCTACCACGTTTCATTCAATATATTGGTTATAATGAGCTCTCAGTAAGGAGGTGTGCAGCTATAATACATCCTTCCATTCATATATAATGGAAGCAGTTCCTAGTATAGCAGTTAGATTAATGAAACAAATTATATAGATATAAGAGATTTTTACTTCTACTTACGCTATTCCATTAAAGAATCTTAGAACTAGAATAATGTAATAACTAGATGTTAACATTGTGATAAAATATAGTAGACCATCACATAAGAGACATCTTATTATTATATATCTTCTTCCCAAAGTATCAGATAAAAATCCCCATAAATGAGCACTCAGGATTAGTCCTAAAACAAAATAAAGTATTGTTAATTTTTTTTCAATTTAATATGTTATATCAAATTTCATTTTTGTTTTGATATGAACTATAAGTAATACAGCAAAAAAAATTTATTTCAGAAATTTCTGAGCCTGAATTAATGAACACTTTTTACAACAGTACTCATTTAGGTAGTGTTTATAACTAAACAATTTAATTACTGTTTACAACTAAACAGCTTTAAGTGATCTTGCATCTTGTTGTTGGTAGTCTTTATTATTTCGGTGTTCTAAGAAAAATTTAAAAATATAACAAATCTGGTATTAGAAATTAACAAAAAATAAACTGAGTATGTGAATCCTACATTACCAGTTTACTTAATTTGAGTTATGATCTTTGTATATAAAAGGAATTAGAAAACTGTTGCAATGGCAGTTTCTGTATTTCCAGAAATAACTAAGTGTGTAAAATATAGATTAAGAAATAAATTCAATTTTTATTTATGGTAATAATAGAAAATATTTTCTAAAGTAGTTTATTTTAAATTTCGCTGGTCTCAATCTTACTCGTTGAACATTATGAATGAGTTTAATACCTATTAGTGAAAATTAAAAAAAAAATCTATAACCAATATTCAAATAGTTTTTTTTTTTTTTATTGACAGTTTACAAGTATAGTTTATGTTCTTTTTTCAATAGTAATTCTGAATTATTTCTATAAAAAATTTCTATCAATTTCTAAATTGTTTTAAATTTTGCATTATGTTAATTTTCATATATATTACTTCACATTTATGTAATAATTACATCCAACAACAACAAAAGATAAATTTTACTCATTGGTTTTTGTTGAATGTGAAGAAAATATTATAATTATACAAACAATTTTTCTAATAATTAAAAAAAATATTTATTATAGAATGAATGCATAACTTACCTACTAATGCTATTGCTGCAAGGTATCCTTTCTGTTCTGACTTCATTCCCAAATCACATTGAGCTGCTGGCATAAAAAATGTTACAAAACCAACATTTATGTATGATGAAAGTAAAATAAGTCCTCCAATTATGCTTACTCTATAATGAAAAGATCCTACACCTACAAAAGAAGTTAGATTTACAACAATAATTGTATTATATATCCATATAATTGGTAAATAAATCTTATATATATATATATAAACTATGCTTTTAGAAACAAACCACACAACTCATAATAATACTGCTTGTAAAATCACATACTATAGCATCATATTGTTAACGGAATTACAAATGTATTAAATTTTTCACATGTGTACTAAACAAAAAAGTTTTACTAATATCAAAAAATGTTTATTGTGATGTGATTATTTAAATAGGTTTTTGGCAATATAAAATAGTATGTATATTTTTCACTGACAAATGTAATCATATCTCAGCCGTTTGTTCCTTACTTATTCTGAAACAATTTTTTTCCCTTATGAAACAAAATCAGTAATTTATTTTGAATAATTTTTTAAGAAATTTTGTTTCTTTACAGCTAAATCTTTTATATTTACAATTACATAAATTTAATAAAATAATGTTTGGTTTTTACTATTTTTCAGACTGAAAAGTAATTTTTCTATCATGAAAAATGCATTAGAATTTGTAGATTTATTGCTTTTTTAAAGCTCCAGTATTTTTTTGGTGTAACTAATAATTTGAGTATACTAGGATTACAAAAATTAAGCAGGACAAAAAATAAATCTTTAACTAATTATAATTACCATCAGTGAATAACTTTTATTTGCTTAGTCATTTAGTACTAAACATTTTTATTAATTAATAAATATGATTTTATTTCTTAATATTTGTTATGTTTTTAATTCATCAAATTGGTAATATTTAAACAGTGATGTGATAATGCAGCAATTAGGTGCTATCTTTCTGAATGGTGAACCTAATATGAAAAACATGCACAAACAAACACACACACACACATATATATATACAAGCAGTATAATATATATATATATATATATATATATACATATGAGGATAAGTCAATTATTATCCGCAATATAGTTATAAGATTTTATTGTAATCAAATAGGAAACTTACAAGTACATCATTTTTCAACATGTCCCCTTGCTTTTCAACGCACTTGGTCCATCGTTGTACAAGCTTCCTGATGCCCTCATAAAAGATTTTCGGTTGAGCTGCGAGCCAGGAATGCCCGCTTCTTTCACTGCTTCGTTCGAGGTAAGTCCCCTTAATGACTTTTTGAATGGAGCAAACAAGTGATAGTCAGAAGGGGCAAGATCGAGACTATATGGAGGATGAGCCAGTACTTCAAAATTGAGTTTCTGG
>JAAAKQ030235598.1:0-11191 GCA_010016005.3 Zanna intricata | reverse complement strand
TAAAACGACGGCCTTTCAATTGAAATTTTATTTTCGGAAAGAGAAAAAAGTCGCACGGGGCAAGGTCAGGCGAATAGTATGGGTGGGGGAATCACTAGCGTCTTCTAGAAGACAGCTACGCGATTTTGTGTCTGGTTGCTGTTCAACAGTCTCGATACGAATTTTGCAGCAATGCGTCTTATGTTCAAATTGTCCGACAAGATGCGTTGCACGGACCCATATGACATTTTTACGATTGCACAAACATCATGGATTGTTCGTCTACGATCTGCAACAATAACCTCTCGCGATGTTTTCCGGTGTTGCGCTTAATGGTCTTCCTGAACGCTCATCGTCATCGACTGTTGTTAGTCCATCTTTGAATCATTTGTATCACAAAAATGTTTTACTTTTACTCGTAGCACTGACACCAAATGCTTCCACAAGCATGCGATGGGTTTCTGCACCAGTTTTTTTTAAGCATGAAGAAAAATTTGATGCACGTTCTTTGCTCTTTAAAATCTGCCATTTAGAACTTTGCCGAAGCAGTAAAACACAACGTTACACAACCGAAAGTCAACATTACAACCTCTCACCGTCACAGCTGTTGAAACATACAAAGAGTACTGTTAGCCACATCTAGCGGCAGCAGGTTGTAGCAGCAATGGTTCGCGCGCGAAATTCAAATTCTCCGAACTTTTGGGTAGCACCTCGTATATAAACCTCCAGGTATTATAACAATTAAAAAAATTTAATATTGTAGTATTAAAAAAAGATAATACAAATTCATAACTGTCGCAAGAGGATTATTAGCCGGTGGATGGAATTTTTTTATGAACAGCATCATCAATCGAATCAGTAAAAGTGCTCAGTAAAAAAAAAAATAGAGTAAAAGCGCTGCACAACTTTCATCTCTACAGCAGTAAGTGTTGCCATTATTTTAAAAGGAATATTTTAAAAAATACCTTCTGATCCATCGGATAATAATTACTTTTAATTATATACACATTTTCTTAATTCACGTTATAAAAAAGGAGCAGACCAATATTTTGTTTAAAATTTTTAAATAATCATTCCTAAATGGGATATTTTAAAAAATGGACGATAATCGGAAAATAGTTTGTAAAAAAAAATAATAAGCCGTCCAGATTTGATTGTTAACCGATTAAAACATATATAGAAATAATTATACTTATTATTAGCTGCTTACCTTTGCTGAATCATACACTGAGCCCGATGACTACTAGAATTCGTTCCGTGCATTTGTGGAGCTACAGCCCATAGATCAGGGGTGCAAGGGAATCCTGCCAGCAGATCGTGATGGTAAGTACCCGCGTGGTGGTGCTCCCACAGGGCGCTATAGCCCAGATCTGAGCCCCCCAGACCCTGAAAAGAAATTTTTATTCATTTTTTTTTTTTACACCAATTAGTGGCCTTTTGCTGCTCCGCAGCATTATTATTGCAAAAGAATGTTATCATGTTTTAAAAATCGGCTAAAAGAAACTAGTGGACTCGTGCTGCTCCACAGCGTTCTTATTACAAAGTAGTATGGTATATACTTAAAAAAGCGGGCTAAAAACCTATTCCATTTACAACACCTCATACCCCCAACCTCCTTGTTTTTCTCTTCCGTTTCCTACCACAGGTAAAATGCCTGATCAAAATCTATTTCCAATCTCTCCATACGTTTTACTGAACGGGGATCGGACTGATTTTTTTTTTTTATTCTGCTCGGAATGACCTGCAGATATTTTATCAAGCATCAATTGACCTTGAAAGTGATTTTCCTTTGAGAAACAACCTCGGAAAGTTCCTTAATTAAGAAATAAATGAGGATGTAACACTGAAGACTAAAGTTTGGGGTCCGAAGACGTTTGATGACATACTCATATCTGCGAGTCATTCTGAACATAATAAAAAAAATCAGCCCCGTACGTCTTGTAGAATGCTACACGTACTGGAAATAGGTTTTCAGCCCAATTTTAGATAATTTCATAAAAAAGCCACCCTATTGTAATGGTTACTATGATTTGACTTCCGGAAAATTTCAACATATCTTCGCGTTTCACATCTCCCAGACCCCAAATCCACCGTCAATTCAAAAGTATTTGTATATATATATATATAGATAGATAGATAGATAGATAGTTTTTTTTTTCACTTTCTTGTGGACATGTTAACTGCCGTAATTTTGAGCCGATCTGCTTCAAATTGATACAGAAAAAATAACGACCCAAAATCTCGGTCGAGTTCGTTAATGAGAAAAATCAAACCGTGGAGGTGGAAATAAGGGGGAGGGTTTAGAAAAAACAAAATATCACTATTACTTTCTTTTTAAGTAAAATATCGAATTCGTTTAAAGTTCCTATTATTCTTTGGATAAGGGCCTAAAAACTTATCTAAGTAACGTATTTTGATGTCGCCAACTATTAGGTTGGGGGGGGGGGGGGGAATGGGGTTTCGAAGGAAAAAAAATCATACTTCCCTTAAGAGGCGTAGTATCGAATCGGTTTAAACTGGTCGTTCGTTAGTCCTCTAAACATTACCTAAAACTTTTGTCTGAAATAATATTTGAAATGACCAACCCTTATGGCAATATATGACCAAAATGTTGCTGGATTGTAAGAAGATGGGGTTTGTTGTATGCTAAACATGTGAAACTTTTTTCACATGCAACCATTGTCGTATTGAATAAGTTAGAAGTTTTTCTTAACTGTAAGGTGGAAATCTTTTTTATTCACCGGTGAAATTTACCTCCACCTTCCAGCGTTCCGAAAGGGATTTTTTTTTAATATATAAGATGCGTATATAGATTATATCACAAAACGTGCAATAATTTTATCCGTATTTAATAGTTTTTTTTTAAATTAAAATCTGTTTTAAACAAAGGTAGAATATTCTTTTCGTTAAATTTGTGTATTAATCGTGATTAGTGTTGCAATTTACCTTTTTTCTTTCCCGGCAGTCATAGTACGATTATGTTACAGTGAAAAAGCAATGCTTTCGAATAAAATTCTACTACCATCTATCTCTTAGTGTTTCGTATTTCTCGATCTTTTTTATATTTCCTGAGACCAAAACATTTTACAGGTAACTTGAAATTTTCTACATATGAACATATAATGGACGCTATTTGGGTTTCTATCTCGCAAACGATTTAACGTAGCTTTGTAATTCATGTTTAATCAGATAAGGGGTTTATGGAGATAAGGTTTAAGTGGAACTGATATACCTGCGCAAGGGGATTAGTTTTTTTAAGGAGATTTCACTAATTATAAAATGTGAAATGAAAATTTATGTAAAACATTCTTGAAAATGCCTCTTTCACTACCCTTTCACCTTTTCACTACTCTAGGTTACAGAAAAAAATTATTAAAATAATTTTGTTTATTTCACTATATTTTTTTTTCTAGTTAAAGATTATTCTAATTTTTTTCCGGGTGTTAGGATGGAAACAGTTACTAACCTTTTTAGTATAGTAAAGAGGTGATAACCCTGAGCAGACAGGTTTTTGCTGCTTACCTCTCATTTCATTTTATTTTTCATATGAAATATTAATTTTCAAATAATATTTACACTTTACAAATGAGTATGTAATACTCATTTTTGTATTATATACTAAATAGTATGTAATAAATAAATACAAACATACATTATTTTTAGATATAAAGAAAGTATATGATATTTTGATAATATTTACATTGTTTGAAATAGTTTTGAAAATGTAATGGAATCCATGCACAGGTATGGCTTGTACGTGGGCGAGAGTAGAATTTTTATGTAATATAACTTAATTGTTATGTTTAAGTTTTTAAATAATGGGTATAAGCTTGCTAACTGATAAGTAAAACTAATGATTAATTTATTCTTTGTACAAAAGCATAAACATTGTTGTTGGCGTACATACATAAATCATTTTTAATTTTGGAAATTTGGATTTTAAGATTAAATGAAAATTCATAATTGTAAATAAAATATACAATAACTTTATTATTATAATACGAAGAATGGTTTTCTGCAGTATCTCATGATGTGAATGAAAGTTATAAAGAAGAGGTTATAAACTACAATTCTTTTGCAATCATATGATATTAATAATTGCATCGTCATAAAGTTATCGGTAAATCTCTTCCGGTAGTTATTAATATTTACAAATCTGTTGTTAGAACGTTTGTATTCAATCCAGCAGACTTTCAGTAAATGTTTTTACAATATTTATACTTATTTAACAACATTACTGAAATAATCTAAAAAATTGAATTGTTTAAAAGTAGTTATTTTTATATAAATTTCTATTACATGTTCTATTACCCACATACCCGTAGATTTTGTACATGTTATAATCTGTATTGCCTTTTTATTTTCAGAATTGCGCCACGGAGGCCGGCGACTTCTATTATATCACGATGAATTTTAAAAATAAATTTGAGGAGAGTTTTAATGGAAAAATTGTTAATTTGGACAGTTTTAAAAATTTCTAAAGTAATTTTGTACGCGTCCCCGTGTACTGGTATGCTAGACATTAATAGTGATTAAATGAAGATGAAGTATATTATTCTTAGTTCATTAATTACGAATGTATAATTAACCTGTTTAAATTCATGAAGTCACTTATGTAGATTTTTGTATAATACTCTGTATTTGCGGGTGGGGGAGAGCAAGTTAACTTTTGTCGATAGTTTTAGCCTAAATACTTCTCTATGGACTCTTTCTATTACTTCATACGTGGATATGTTACTTAGATGACCGCATTGTACTGTTGGCATTTTAAATCACCTTACTTTTAAATAGATAAGTTTATTAATTTTGTTGTTTTATTTAGGTTTAAAATTATTAAATTTTGGTCAGATCGTTTTTTTAATCTTAGCCGGAGCATTTTAGTAGATCTTTCGCAATCCTCACTGTGAAAGGTCTTATAGGTATCGCTTGTCAGCAAAAAAGGGAAAATTTTTCCTTGAGTATTGATTTTTTTGAGATATTATCGATAAATTTAAAAAAAATAAAAGGAAACTGAGGGTATTTTCTTGGACAACACCATTGTTATTGTTTCTTTACCACTTTCATCATGTAATGATAATAGCTGTTTTCTCTAATCGAAGTAAGTTTCATCGATAGCGTTAAGTTTACTTATTAGCTTGGCAAAGCCTTTACTAATTGTAACAGTACTAGAAGACATGTTTTATTGCTGCTTATAGTGCTGTTGATGTCTCGATAAATAATAAACATAATGTCGTATATATTTATGTCCGCTCTAAATCTATTTCCTCATTATGATCAGTATGTTAATATTTTTTAAAATAACTTTTCAAGTAGTTTTAGGCCATTTTTCTATGATCTTAGGAAAAACACAAAGTGGAGAGATCATACGATAATTATTTTTGTTACAATATTCATACTTTTGTGCAATGAGATTTCTTTAACTAATTTAAGGAATTTAGGAAGATTCAATTAAAAGGCTAATATTATAGGTGATTGGAAGGGTTTTGTAAATTAAACAGGATTTTGTGTAACGAAGGAGATATGGAACCGTACCATCCAGGCGCAGAACCACCTCTCAAAACTGACATGTCTGTGAAACCCTTGGGTTGAAATAATATTCATAGTGAAGAAGGTTTTGACATTGGTACAAAAATGGAACTTACACTAGAGAAGAATTTACAAATGTTAAAACCATGTACCAGGTAGTTAGTTATGCGTAACACTGAATACCGATCCTAACTTGTTGGATCATTCAAGTAATTTACGAATCGCTACTATCTTTATTAATTGTTCCAGATAACTTATTCAAAGTTTTCAAAAGAAGTTCCTTTTTATTTCCTGTTCTAGTAGTTTTTCCTTGTAATAATTCTTTTTTGCCACTTCTATTAAGTTATTAAATATATTCTAATACTTTATAAAATATTCCGACAAATTTCTATTAAATTGCTGATTGTTGGCAAGTTTATTTACTTATATCGCGTATGAGGATTGAAAATACGAGACGTCAGTTAACTACGGTTTCAGTTATTCAGATTTCGATTTAGGGTTTTTGATGGATTTTTTTTTGGCCTTTTGATAATCTGTAATCATTTTATAGAAATTACTTTTATTTATATCAGCTTCGCGTGGGACATAATATCTGTTTTATTGTTTTGGATATCCAACATTAGACTGTAATCAGTGTATCATTGTTAGTACTTAATCTTATTACGTGTTAAGCGATCTTTGCCTAGGGCAACTTTAAAATTATCTATGACTGCTGTTTTAATTAGAACAGATCTAATTGTGGTCAAATCGAAATGCTTAACAAAGATATGGTCGATACAAGTTACCGAATTTTATCTACTTTTGTAGCACGTTAATATCTCTCACGAAGTCCGCTTGTAGATGTACAAGTAACATACAGCATTAGTATTCAGTTTTTTTAAATTCCTTTGGAGAATATTTATGTTTGTATCAATGAGAAATTTATAGGGCTTTCCTTAGTCTAGCTACTGGGAATACTCTTCCAATCTACTAATAAAATTATTTACGTGATGTGCTGAATTCTATAAACGGATAAAATATAAACTGATTAACTAATGTGAGATCTCGATCTATACCATTTACACCCTCCTGAGATATCTCTTTGTACTGAAAGGGTAGGCGTTCATTAATCTCGATATAGTTCCATTGTTTTTATTACGCTTACCGGTAATTTTAATGGCATTATAACCAGGAAATTATCCTAACGTGAAATTATCAGAATTCATAGTCTTACCCAACACAATTAAATCCAATCGTACAGAGTATTCATCTGCATGTACTACTAAATTACTAAAAGCTTGTTAAAACTAATATTAGCATGAAAAACCTTTATCATTTTATTGTTATTGTCTATGAATAGTTTGTCTAGTTATATTTAAATAGTATCTATACAATCCCATTTGGATTAGGATATGACTAAGTTAAAGGAATTTAATAAAAAACTTATTATAAACTAATTAAGTCTTGATAGCAACATTTAGCACCCTACCTTATACAAAACCATGTACCGGGTAGGGACATGGTTTTGTATAAGGTACAAACCTTACCTTACCCAACCTTTTGTATACGGTAAAAGAATGATTTTATATTCAGCTAAAGAAAATGAAGTGCATTAGACGTATAGAAAATAAAGAGAGTATACCAAAAATAAATTGGCAGATTCTACCATGAAAAGTAACAAATCTATTGCAATAATTTACCGTAAAATAATTTCTGGCAACGTTCCATCTACGCAAAAAGTAATATAGGAAGTGTATTTTTATGCATTGTTTATCGATGATTTTTTTAGAATTAAATTGTGCTGCAAAAGATCAGCTAATAATTTTATCGTGACTTCCATTTTTATTTATCACAAGTTATAATGTCAGAATTTAAATGTATATTTAAAATCCATCTGCCAGAAAATTACTAGAAAAGTGTTGAAAGGAAAAAGATAGACTCCTAAAGAGAACTTAAATATTTTGATCTGCGTAAGTTTGTTGAAATTATGTTTGTGGGAGGAGGATTTTATTCTTCGTTCTTGGTTTGCAAAACCTTATTAAAATTGAATGAAGGAAACGGCAAAAATTCTGTTATTAAAGGAGTTAAAATTTAAAGCAGTTATTTATATATTGAATGCTTTGAAACAGCTGTGTATTTACCCCTTCAGAAAACTGAAACACGTTTTGGATTTTAGAAAAATGACAAGGTAGCCAAAGCCTTTCGAGAAGAGTGGAAGACGAGTTTGAAAAGGAATAATATCTTGAAAACCCTTGTTTAAAAAATGAATCATCAATATTTATCGCAGCAATCCAGATTAAAATGTAAATTTTTAATTTGTCACACATTATACATATATTAAATTCAGTATTCGCTACAAACTGAATGTTTAGAATATGTAGTATTCATATTGAAACAAATACTGCCGAAATATCAGTACTGAAACAATCTATTGAAACAAATACAGATTTTTCGGTTAACAATGGAAGTTTAAAGACAAAATTTGATATAAAATAAAATTGAAATAAAATTTTGAAAATTCTATAAAATAACCAAACAAATCTTAAAAAATAAAATCATGCATTTTTTTGTATTTAAATTGCTAATAAAAATAAATCATCGTTAACATTATGTAAGATAGTATGTTATACTCGCCCTTAACCTTTTTTATGTTTTCCAAAAATTTGTATTTATTTAAGAGACTCCTGTAAACGTATTAGGTTCTCAATTCGACCCTTAGATAATTAGTACGTTATTATTGTTTTTTGTTATATATGTTTAAACTTTACATCAAATAAACTTATTTCAGTGATTATTTTTATTTATTATAAGTTTCTCGGGTGGATCAATTGTTATATTTTATTATAAAAGAAAGATGGTTGTGTGTAAGGAATATTTTTTTTTAATTTTTATTGAAACATAAATGATTTAAAGAATTGTTTTTAATCTTATGATGTAATTTTTACTTATTGTAAGATTTTGTAGCGTTTTTATAAATAAGAATGCAATGTTTGGTTATAACAATGTTATAATCTGAAAGTCATTCTTACATTCAAATTACTTTGTTGTCAAAATTCAAGAAAATTAGTTGGAAACTCTAGGGTAAAAAGTTACATATTCTAGTATTCCAGATGTGTCCTTAGTTAACGTTTGATAGCAATCTTTTTACGTTTTTCTGTGTATTCCTTTTTTCTTTATTAAGACACTGATTTCACGATTTTTTAACTTGACACTTGTGGTTTCACGAGTCTGGCGAGTGGCTTTTTTTCATTTGGACAACATTTTGAAGTAATGTAATAAAAATTTGAAATGTTGTAATACAAATTACAAAATAAATAACAACTAAAGAATAATATTTTTGTTTTAATTTCGACTAGGAAGTTTGCAGCAAATTACGGATCACTAAATTTTGGGTAATTGAGTTGTTTTTAGGATAGAAACTTAAATAGGTCTTTAAAATTGATTTTTAAATTTTTAGTTTAGATTTTTTTGTAATTGTTTTATCAAACCTGTTTTTGTCATTTTCTTTCTTTTATTATTTTCATTTAAAATTTGCGGATGCGTATAAAAAAAACGCTACCTCGGTAAAAGATGCCTTTCTCAAGAAACGCTTAGGCGAGAAACCAGTGTGATTTAATAAAAATAAATAAATCTAAAGGATCGTCGGGAAATGATAATATAGACATAGAACGTGGCTAAAACGAAATACAATGCAAGAGTACATAATTATTTACCAAACGTTTTTCAATGACTTTTTGTTATGTATCATTTATATTGTAAAAATTTAAAACCGAACAGTGATGACAATAAGACATACCTTGAAATCATATAGTGCAAGTTCTTTGTTTTAAAAATCTTCATTTAAGTTATTTGGAAAAAAAATTAAAATAGGTCCCGCAAGATCTTCCCCTACAAAAGAGAGAAAATCTTAATCAGTCCATTTAGTGAAGGTCAGACGTTTAACAAGTGAAATTACATCAGAAATTTTAGAGAAATTAAATTAATTTTTTTTTTTTTTGAGGTTGGAAGTCAGTTTTATTTGTGAATAAAAAACCTTTATTTTACTTCAAATTTGAAAAATTCGGGTTGCTCCGAAACTGGTCTGATAATGATTGAAAACTTTATTGTTTTAAAATATAATTTCTATTATAGAAGTGATCATATTTTTTATAAGCTAAATAAAATTTATGCGCAAATTTAATTTTATTAAAAGTTCAGTCCATTTCATGTTATAAATTCCTCTTGAAAGTCTTCCAAATCTCTAATCCTATTTTAATTCTTGCAACAGAATTAACCACACTTCATTCTCACCGATTTTATGTTTAACCATTCGTAAGGTGTTAAAACAAAATAGAAGTCAACACACATGTTTGGTCAAAATTTTGTCACTCAATATTGGTTTTTTAATTCAAAGATCTCTAAACATTGAAAAATACAAAAATTCGGGGACGGAGGTCTTTGTTTGACCTATAATAGTTTTTACCCGGGTGTTATAATAATTATAGAACTGGGAAAGTATATATAAATCTACGTATACGTTTAAATATAGCATGTTGTTCTTATTGTATAAAGATATCTGTCTATTTAAATACAACATAGTTTACTTACGGCGGCGTTTGGAGGTGGATTTGCGTTAGCGATTTCCCAGAGGGGAAGATGCTCTGGGGGTGTTGTAGTAGGGTAGCTGGTGCTCATCCTGAAGGATGCGGTGGCCACATCGCGCCTTCTGCACCTTGTGCCCTTCTGTCATATACATCGTCTGCGTCATCACGTCTTTCCATATTGCTCCACCCCTAATTTTATAAACTCATCCCCTTACTCGTTCTTTTACCCTATTGGTCAATCGTAAGCGTGCGCATTTGTCATTATTTTACTCATTTTCTTATCGTCTTATATGTATTTTTTATTTGTTTATTCGTTAAAATTTATTTTTATAAATGACTAAAAAGATATTTGTCCCTGTTTACTTTTTTTCGCGTAACTACATATATAAATAATTTTAAAGGATTACCTATGTTGATTTACATTAAGATCCTTCAATAAACGCTCTTTGCTAATTCGAGAATGTTCTTGTTTTCTTGAGTATGCTTTTATGAATGCGATATACATGCACATACGTACGTTTTCTTTTCGTATATATTTTTTTTATTCTCTTTGATTAACAGAGAGATAAGTTATGTGAAAATACAGCTTCAATAAGTAAGCTAAATCATAGTACGAATTTCTAATCTAAATGAAGATTAAATAACTTGATATCCTAGGCTTTTCGTAAAAATCTTTTTTTAATTTATTAAAAATAAAAGATTTTTACACACGTTTAGTAAGTTTGAAGGATTTTTTGTACTCCTAAGAAAATAAAATAAATAATTCTTTGGACTTCGGAAAAGATTTTTACAATTTATTTAAATTAAGAAAACTTTATGTGAGGGTTTCTGTACACAAAATATTAAACAAAATAAACTCTTTGTCTGTTTGTTAAAACTGATCGATCCTATTGTTACCGAATTCAGAAACCTAGATTTCTATGTGGCTTCAGATAAGAGGATATGAAATAATAATAATGTAATAAACATACAGTGCTGTGCAAATTAGTTGGGACAAGCAACCTCTTTTTTTTAAGAAATACGTTTTGTATACGTTTGTTATCGAATCTTTTGTTTATTTTACATTATGCATATTTTGTGGTATGTACGTGATATATAGTGAGTTAACCTTGACTGCTGTGAAG
>JAAAKQ030235587.1:0-11191 GCA_010016005.3 Zanna intricata | reverse complement strand
CCACTCCTGAGAAGTGTGGTTAATTGAAACCCAACCACCAAAGAACACCGGTACCCACGATCTAATATTCAAATCCGTATTAAAATAACTACCTCTACTAGGAATCGATGTTGGCTCTGGTGCAGTGAACCCTCCCTCCATCCTACGTAAACATCCAGTAATTGTTTGTTGACTTTCTCTCGTCCAAAGATTTATCAATCAGCAATACAAAGACTTTTGCCCTGTCCTTCCACTCTCCGCTTCCTAACAAAAAATCCGGCTATAAGTAGTCAAAGATAAGGGAGCAAGGAGCCGCCCTACTTTTACATATTGTCCGCCAAACCCGTAGCGCCATGTTGCGCAAAATCCTTGCGGTTTCACCTTTTTTGTCACCACTCATGTCGAAGACAACTCCGACATACTTAGTTACTTCCGTAGAAATACCCATCTTCATCTCTATACCTTTAAAGACTTTTCGGGTCATCTCCTAGAAACAAGCGAAAATAACTCGTGTTCTTCCACGCCGTTTTCAAGCTTGTTGATCATATCAACAGGCACCTCTGCTTCTCATGCAGAAATAACCGTCGAGAGGAGGTTATTATGTGAGTTTATGAATAGCTCACACTAAGTTCATTCATTGATGTTTGATGACACAAACAGATGTATAGTTTTGTGCTAGCTGCGACTGTTAACTAACTGTGCACCACATCCTTGTGGATTGTATCTGCTATACGGCATTGCGTTGTAAGTTTAAACTAGGGACAACAAACGAACTATGCTAGGGGATAATGAAATAATGTTACCTTGTTTTTTTCTCAGGGCCGTCAGTTTACATTCAGATACTTCGAAACAGAACGCAAGGGTGGCGGGAGTTTGCATTTCCTCCCTACAATTACCAGAGCCTGGACTGATGTCCCTTGCTGCGGTCTTTCTTGTATCGGGAGGTTCATTGTTTTTAACTGGCGGTTTTAGTTTATGGACGGATTTGGTATTTGCGTTTCGTTCTTTGGGGCGTTGGGAAAAATACTGGGGCCGAATTCCGGAGGCTAGGCGTGCAACAGCTCGGTCCTCCCGGCGTGATTCCCCTTCAGTCCATCCATTAAAGTCCTTTGAGTGCTAGCGCCTTTCGGACTGGCAGAATACGCCATTTTTTTTTTTTTTTTTTACCTCCGGAACCACGGTTAGGTGGGTATCTTCAGAGGATGAAATGAATGATTTGCAGTGTATGAAAAATGCCATGCCTTACCGGGATTCGAACCCGGGACCTCCTGATGAAAGGCCGAGACGCTACCACTCGGCTAAGGAGGCCGGCAATACGCCATTTGGTGCCCATTTTTCCGCCATTTGGTGGAAGCAATGCTTCTCCCCTTTCCGAAGGGAGTCGCATGTTCTGGCTGAAGTAAATTGTAAGTGTGGGTAAGAAAATGAGTAGTAGGTGAGGATTCAGATATTTAAGTTGACTGTAGTGTGTTTCAGCTACTTATACAATTTGCCATGTAGAAGATGGTATTCATTATTAATAAGATGGACTTAATATTTTAATTGAGAATTATAATGTGATACATCTTTGTATTTTTATTTCTCTTTTAACATACATTACAAGCTTTTTCCTTTTAAGGTGTATTTTTACGTTGCTGAATTTTAGTTTTTGAATTAATTTTTAATTGTCAGTCTTTTAAAATTTGTTTATTTACAACAAATATATCTTGTACGGGAGATAATATAAAAGACAAACTGTAAAGAGTTGAGTTACCAAAAGCTATGTTAATAAAATCTGATGACAAAACAATAGGTACAAAAATTAAAGATGAAGGTTGATATATATATCTATTGCACTATAAAGTACAAAGTTTCAAGCTACTAAAGGATACAAAAATGATGAAAGACATCCTTTAATTTTAAATTGTACAATAGAGCTGTAGTAGATTTATGGAAAAACGTATTCTGAAAAGGAAAAGTTTATGTTACTCTAAATCGAGTCAGACGCTTTTAGCTGACCGACCTTGCAAGAGACCAGACCGCAAAAGACCATCTAATGGGTTGCACGTATATAGAATTATAAGATTCCCACTGATGTAAGATATCAGGATTCCCATTGTCCCAACTACGCACCGAACGGCGTAAAGTTTTTTTTTTGTCTATTTTCAGACCGATTTTTCTGTGTCTAAAGAAATTTTTCAAAATAATGGTACCACAGCGAAAAATAGCTGCGTCGATTGCAACAAGATTTATTTGAATCGGATTAATAGGAAACGTGTGTTATGCGCGTACAAACATTAAAATAATGTATTAAATATATTTATATGTATATATATATATATATATATATATAATATTGTATATATTACAGATAGTGATAAGTCTAAAGTCATATTTATGCTTTTTCCGATACTTTAAGAGAAAAATATTCCAGGAATATTCTATGACCTTAAGAAACGTGTAAATTGTATTACACTATCTCTGATAGTTAACCGTATGACCTTCAAGAAAGTTCCTAGGTCATATGTGAGATTACATATTAACGTAAAATATTCTGCTCTTTTCAGTAGTAGGGTTAAAAATAGGTCATTCTAGTTGAAAACGGTCAAGGTTAAACCCAAGGTTACCATGAGGTGTCCCCCTCCAATCTGAGTAAACTTTACTTTAGATAACTTTTTTTTTATTGTGGGTAGCTTACGAGAAAATCATCTTGGACGATGTATACATGTGCATAATGATATTATTATATTATAATAATAATATTATTATATTTATTATTTATCATATTTTTTTATTTATTTACTTTTTTTTTTTTAATTAAAGTAATGATTAAAAAATCACTGCCATCATTAAATATTAATATATGAGAATATATTTTATATATAAATTAGAAAGGCTGTTTTCCAGCTAGGATCTAAAAAATGTTTAATTGTCAACAACAATAGAGTGGCTAATAATGACTTTACTAGATAAAGAGATAATAATCAAAAATATAATTATATTCAGTACAGCCACTAAATAATTATCTATGACTGTCTTAGATCAACAGATGAGAACTATCATTATGGTAACTGTACTCAATTAAGTAGTCTGTTACGGAAACTAATACGAAAATTTGGAATGGCCCGTAAATGGAGTTTTAGAATGGATCCGATTTAGTCGGAGTTAAAAGCAAACTCTATTAAAAGCTAATATTTTACCTTTACTCTTCTCCTAGGGATTAATTAGAAAACTATTTGGTTCAAAGGTAAAATTTCTTTATCGTACCACAACTAATCAATGAAGATAGGTCCATTTGCTTAACATAAATATACTACCCATTAAACCACGTCTATCACCAAATCTAAGAAATTCTGTTGTTTAAAGGGCCATTTCAAATCTGTTAACTAAAGTTTTGGTTACAAGCTTCTTAACGCGCACAGTTACCATAATGATCGTTCTCATCTGTTGATCTATGACAGTCATGGATAGTTATTTAATTTAATTGTATACTGTATATTTAATTATATACTATGAATCTTATCAAATTAAATGATTAGGGGTATTGCACTTATATCAGTATATTGATAATGATGTTTAAAATAGATTACTTCTGTAGGTTAAACATCATAATATACTCATCAGACCTGATAAAGAAAGTCCGTTGATATGAATCTCGTTAAATTGATATTTATATTATTTTTTTATAAAATGATTGAAGGTGCCGGTGAGTAAATGACTTATTGTATATTTTTCTTATTTTCGACCCTTTTCAATTAAAACCCCGTTTTGAAACATACATTTTTTGTTCTTTATATTCATAATTTTCTATAATTTTTGTGATGATGACAATAAAAATTTTCATTTAAACATAAATAACGTATTTTTATTTTTATTGATAATGATTGTTCTTTAAATAACAATAATATTTACTTATAGCTTTCTATGAGTAAATATTTAAAATTTAACAGTTTTTATTTTTAAGAGTTTGGATATATATTCGTAATCACGTTTGTTGGTGAGGAAATTTGTTTTTATGTTCTGGCGCAATCAGAACAAAATCTGACTTCCCTTAAGTAACCTTTTAGAAAGAATTTACTCAAAATCATTAAATATTTGATCTTAGAGAATAGATTAACTCTTATTTTAAACTTTTATAAAAAAAAAAATTAAATAGATTGTTTCTTAAATACAGAGTGATTCAGGAGGATAGGGACGCATGACTTTGACAACTCATTCTAGAGGCTAAAAATAAGAAAAAAGTTCATGTAAACATAGATCCAAAAACGCTTCGTTAGCGAGCTATACAGAGTGAAAGATTTCTTCCGAGTTTCAGTTCCTCCGGATAAATTAAGGCCTTCTGAAATTCTAGGAAGGTCAATTAAGGGGCAAATTCAATTGTTTCTTATGATTTTTGAGCTGCGAAATCGAAAAAAATAGGTCCCAGAACTGTATCTCTCTTAGTTTCTAAGATATCCCATGTAAAACACCAAAAAACACATTTTTTTTACATGTGATGTACAATAACGTTGTTAAATTGGTAATAAATCACATTTTTTAAACATAAATTGTAGAGAATTTAATTATAAGTAGATTGATATAAGTAATGTCAACAGAAAACAAATAAAATTTTAAACTCGTATTAACAACAAAACGGAGAGAAATGTATAAGAGTTATATATAAATATTTTTTTTTAATGAATATAAAAAAAGAAAACAAAAGTCTTTCTTATCAGTAAAAGAATTATATTCCTATTTATTCCATTACCAGTCATGTCAATTTTACTATTTTTGTAACAGATTTTTAATATATAAATTATTATCTTTTTGTTTTCGAAAAAATAAAAGAAATTTCTGTGGGTAATGGTAATTGTTTCTGCGTCTCGTCTTTTCTTCCAGAGGTCCCGGGTTCGAATTCCAATCAGACATGGCATTTTTCATATGCTAAAAATTTCCATTTTCACATTCCCACCGTACAAGCTTTTTTGGTGAATTAATTCATCAGTAAAAAAAAAAAAAATAAATAAATAAATGTATGTTACTAGTACAATAAATTAAAAATCTATCCCAGAACCATAAATAAGCTAAAGCTGTCTTACATGCAGGAATATTTATTGGATTTTATTTTTTAATTGAAATTCCAACAATTATCTTGAAATTTCAAGTTATTGTGATATATAACAATTAATTATTGTGTAATTTAGGATATATAACAATCCAACATTAGAACATGACGACAAAAAAATAAATGAAACCTATTTTCAAATAGTTTACATGATCGTGTAATTTTGTATTTAAAAACTCTTCTGCTGATATAAGAAGGAAATTAACTAAGACCTCTAAACTATCCTAAAAAATAAAAAAATAAAAATCATTTGAAATTTGTGCATTTAGTCATGACTTAATTTAAAAATACGAGAAAAAGGAACAAAAATAACGAGCAGATCGAAATGTGAATCACCCCTCCATTGAATTGATAATTTTAACGATTGTACCATAATTAATTTATTTTTTCATATTTAAATTATTTCCAACAAACTGAAATATTTTCATCTTAAATTTTACTTAAGTTATTAATATTTTTGTTGTGGTAGAAAACAGGGTGGTAAGTAACAGAAGATCATTTTAAACGACTACTGTAAGATGTTTTTGACTTGAGATTAAAACTGACTATTTCATAAAAAAAATTCTGTACAGTTTTAAAATTCTTAAAAAATTAAACATTTTGGCTGAATATTTCTGTACGTGTAATGGTAATGAATATTTAAAAATGGTTATTTTATTTTATATATATATATATGCATGTATGCATTTAGAACATTGGGAAAGTTTCTGTACACTGAAATTATGAAAGTGTCATGACAAAACTTTTTAATGATTATTTTGTATTGTTATTTTCTATTTTTACAGAATCTGATATAAATATATATATAAATGGAATAGTTTATAATAGGTGTTGAAAATTACCTCCTCCAATATCAATACAACACTGAGCATGTTTCAGTTTGTTTTCAAACACTTTAACCAGTTTAGGTACTGGTTTGTCTCATACATACGCAGTTATTGTGGTTTTTAGTTCATCAATCATGCGTGGTCTGTTGCAAAACACTGCTTGTTTCGCTGCCCCTCATAGAAAGTAATCTTAGGGAATCAATCAGTTGATCGTGCAGACCACATACCATTTTTTTTTCAATTTCCATTTGAGATAAAAATTTAAGCATAGTATATATTAAAGAGATGCCCTTACAGTAAGTCATTTTATGAATCACTGCAATTAAAAATAAATCTGTATTCAATAATTTATGAATATTTAAACTGTCTTGACTTCAAATTAATATATATATTAATTCCCAACCAAAGAATCATTATACATGTTATTGTCATCAGATAATATATTAAATTCAGTGTACTTGTGGACTATTAATTTGGAAAAAGTTTATGGTTAATTAATAAAAATTATTTCATTTTTTGTATTTAAATGTACTGCTTTTAATTTGTATAAATCTTTTAAAATATTTCAAATAACTGCTGTAATTATTTAAATACTATATTATTAAGAAAAGTTTTTATTTTATAGAATTACATCAACACGTGGTTTGTTTCTGGGATGTAGAGGGTTCTTGATACAGTGTTTGTTTGTGTTTAGCAGTAGTTGAACATAAACGATGAAAGCAAATATGATTAGTTTATGTAGCTCCTACTGAAGTTACTGCTTAGTCCTCTTCATACAAAAAATAATACACATTCTTCTGAAAAATACAACTAATTTTACAAATTCATTTTTACTTAATCACAATTTATTACCCATTATTACTGCAATTAATTTTGACAATTAATGGATGAATATAGATTCACCTAATAATCACCTAACTCGTGCCCCTACGGTTATATACCTCATGATGATATGGATTCATTCATAAGAGTAGCATTTAGTTTGTGAATAAATAAGAGTAAACAAAGGAAATGAAATTCAAAAGAAAGGAAGAAAACTGTGTTTTACAGCTGAGTATAGACATAGTGAATCCATAAACTTTCTTGATCTCATGATTACAAGAAACAACAATAAACACATTTTCAAAATTCACAGAAAATAATAATGACAGATAATCTCATTCACAGAACCTTAAATCATCCTACCTCAAAACTAGATAACATATTCAAAATAAAGATCTCATCACTATGAAGTATCAAGTACATACAAACAAGTAAGACAGTAGACTCATTAACAGATTACTGTGCAAAGAAGAAGAAATTATATCACATAGACTTATAGAAAATAGCTGGCAAATTAAAAAATCTAGATACAGTTTGGTTTCAGAATAGTAGTAAAAACAAAAATCATTACACATAGAACTGTGAATGGTTGATTAACAAACAATTATCAATGACCAGACATACTACTCCTGGAAAATATAAACTGAACTGCTTAAATTGCAAAATATTCTATATTTATCAAAGCAAGACGGCTTGAAATAAAAATGCAAAGTACACTTAAAACCCAACAAAGCAATAAAAATTCACTCTCTCCCAACCATTTCAAACAATCAAATCACAAATTTACTAACATTAATAACAATCTTCAAATTACACACATGTGTAAAAGAGTTATGTAAAATACACATTTAAGTTGCTGTTAACACTCAAACAGTATGAATTACAAAAACAGACAATGATAAACCAAAAGAACAGACATAATTCAAATCTGTCACATATTTTTTTGACTATATTCTAAATTCAACAAAACCTTAGGTAAAAACAACATCATGCTATTCTAACTAGCATCATTACTAGTAGCGGAACGCAACCCAAGGGTGGCGGAAGTTTACATTTCCTCCCTACAATTTGCAGAGCCTGGACTGATGTCCCTTGCTGCTGTGTCTTTCTCGTGTCGAGCGGGTCATTAGTTTTTAACTGGCAGTTTTGATTATTGTTTTAGTTTATCGTCGGAATCAGTATTTGCTTTTCGTTCCTTTGGAAGTTTGGAGTAATACTGGTGCTAAATTCGGGAGGCCGGGCCTGCAACAGCCAGAGCTCTTGGCGTGATTCCCCTTCAGTCCGTCCACTTTTGGTGTCAGTCCTTTTGGTGTCAGCGCCTTTCGGGCTGGCATGAATACGCCTTTCGAGACCCGAATATTTAACGGAAACAATGCTTCTCCCCTTTCCGGAGGGAGTCGCATGTGCTGGCTGAAGTAAATTTTAAGTTTCGGTAGGAAAATGGGTAGTAGGTTAGGAGAAGATCTTCTTCGGCTTGGCTGCCCTTCCTGAAGGTTCTCTGCTGCGCTCTCCCTGCTGGAACCTCGTCGTGGCATGGTTCTTCTCTTCTTCTTCTTCGTCGTCATCTTCTTCTTTCTTCTTTTTGCCTGCATTTTCATAAAACCGGCTGTAAGCTAGTGACAATATCTTAAACCTTGACCCGTGGCCCCGAGGGGCTCACAGGGGAAAGTGCAGGCGTGGACTGCTGGGCTGGAGACCTCTTCTTGCGGCCGTTGGCTGCTGGGCTCTTCTCTGTAGTTCATCAATAGTAGTTGAGTGAAAATTTTCTGGCAAATTGTGAAAATGTTATAGTTATTATATTACGTTTACTTCACCATTTAGAAGTTTATAATTTTAAATTATTGAACATATTGTTAATCCACCTGTGTAGAAAATTTACATTGGATTGTTCAAAGTTTTACGATTAAGGAGTTATTTTGTGTATATCTTGATACTTTTAATTAAATTTACAATATAGTTGTACAGAATAATTTATAATTTAGTTCAAACTTAAATAATTTTGTTCAAAGATTGTCAAATCGAAAGTCTTTCAAAGATTTTTTTTTATTTCAACACTTCACTGGCATTTTATTAATTTTCCTAGAAGTAGAGAAAAATGTAAACTTTTATTTCTTTTGATGTCAACAAGGCCGGCTCTAGGGATAGTCGAGCCGTGCCGTTGCCTAGGAAGCATATTTAAGGGGCGGAAAATTTTACGATGCTGACATTTAAAAAAAAATTATGTTATTTAACTTACCAACAAAAGAAAAATCTGAAAAATTAACAACAAAAGATTTACCATACAAGTACGATATTAAAACATTAAATATATTTCAAGGTACACTACACTCATTTAAAAGATGAAACTAAATGAAATATCTTTGACATGATTACATTTTTGCTATTATCTATTTTTATGATTCAGCAGGAAAAACTCTGCGTTTTTTGTCCTTTCGGACCGAAATAATCTCTTTACATTCTAGTCCTTAGAGCGCAAAATATTAAATTTTCGCCCTTCAACTCATAAAATATCCTATGCACCATGGGTAAATATTGCAATTCTATGCCTTCGCGTGTAATCGGCGTCCCTCGGGTAGCGCAATCACCACTCGGAGCGTAAAATTGCAAGATACGGCCTTCTATTTTATTTCAAAATTTTATTACAAAAATTATATTTTATTACAATATTATTAACAGATTTTCACTCGTATCGCGCTCGTTAAAATTAGGCTGTGCATATATCAACGATAGGTGGCCGCTTTTGACGTTTTTTAAATGAGTACAATAATAGAAACAATGAAAACTGATCTGGAAGCTTAAAAAACTAACAATTTTAAATAAATATCATGAACCTGTCTTATATATATACCTTCAAAAAAATGTAAATTCTATAGAAATGACAAGAATTTGTCATAGATAATGCATATAATAAACATTAAAGTAAGCATATATTTTATAATATTATACATTTTTATCAAATAGATTAATAACTCGATAACCTAATAATCCAAAAAAAAAGAAACAAATAAAAACATATCTGAATTAATATGTTACTGTGGAATATAATTAAGCATATTATTATCTGGGTACATTTTAACTTCCTAATACTTCTTACTATATACGCAACATATAATGCCATTTTTGTTCCCTTAGAAATAAACTATTAACTATTTAATACTTAAATAGTATTTGTGATTTTTATAACTAATTCATAATTAATTGTGCGATCACTGTAAGAGGAAACAAAATAATCAGTGTTTTATTTTTTTTTTAATATATCTTACAATATTTCTTCAATGAAAAAGCAAATCTGCTATAAAAAAGCAAATTAGGCAATATTATTAACACAATAGTATCCAGAAATTTAAATCTCATCCCTTCCAGTAGAAGAGGAACGTAGTGTAAATACTTCGTTTATTTAAGCATAGCAGCTTTATATATGCAGTTATTCTCTTGGTTATTATGTTTTTATCTTGCTAATCACAAGTATCTCAATTAGTTTTGTCATCTAAATCCGTAAAATGAGAGTGTAAAACACATCAAAGGAGTAATGTAATATGGCTGTGCCTGTTAATATACCGTCTTATCGATAGATACAAAATATGTCTCTCAAACTTATTGTTAATGAATGTAATTTTTTTTTTATCTGTGGAACTATAATTTTCATATAGATTTAATTGCTTATAAAAACTTCACGTGATTACGTTTATAGAGCGATATTTTATGGAGTAAAGAGCGGCGCTCGTAAATTTCGCTTGGGTAAACCTTTAGTGCCGGGCCTGGATGTTAATCATTATAATAAGAGAATTACAGTGATAAAAACTGCTGCAGAATCATACCTTTTAAAAACTAATGTAGTTTCAATATTGATTATTATTTCATTCTTGTATTTTGTGTACCATTTTCATATAATTTTTTTTTTTATCACTTATACTAGGTATGGAAACAGTAGATAAATATAACAAACGATTAAATGTGGAAAATTTGAAGAATAATTTTATTAAAGATAAATACAGTGATGTTAAAACTTATTGTGTATCTAAAAATGTTCTGAATAAAAGAATTAAAAGAGAAACTCAATATGATATTAATGAATTAAGAGAACAAATTAAATTATTAGAAACTCCATTTAAGTGGATAAAATATGACGAAATAACTAGTAAACATATTATACAAAAGATCAAAGAAAAACTTGAAGAAATAATTGAAAACACTATATTTAAATTCAGAAAGTAAGATTTTTTTAAGTTGTTTAGATTTATATTTAAGTATTATAACCATATTACTAGTAGATTAATATACATTATTGAATATCTTTGACTGGTTTGCTAATTATACTGGTTGAAATTTTTTCCCTGTAAAAAATTTCATTATCTGAATGTATAGTTTCTCCTTCTTCTGTTTGGCCTCCGGAACTACCGTAGGGTATTACTTCAGAGGATGAATGAGGATGATGTGTATAAATGTGAATGAAGTATAGTCTTGTACAATCTCAGGTCGA
>JAAAKQ030235542.1:3229-15208 GCA_010016005.3 Zanna intricata | reverse complement strand
CCCGGGGATATGACAGTTGATGCAGAGGTGCTTAGAAGAAAATATCTACTCTACGACAGCCCCGACTCCATGATCCGGTTCGCCACCATCTGCGGTGTTCCACAGGCTCTGTGATTAGTTCGATCCTGTAGGTCATGGTCTTCGATGGAGTCCTTCGTTTCTTTATCCAGTTGGAGTGACACCGATCGCATTTGCCGACAATCTGGGGCCTGTAGTCTCTGCGAGGGACGTGGAGGATGTAACCAAACTCACGAATGCAGTAATTAGACTGGTGTAGCCATGGCTATTAGAAAAACGGCTAACGGTCTAATCAGCTGAGACATCTTTCATTTTCTCGGCCGGGAGACGGTCGTTTACTTCTATTGGACGTTAAATAGATGGTGATCCCATATTGCAAGTGAAGACATTAAAGTATTTGGGGTTATGGCCCGATCAATCGTCGTTATTTTACTTGCTCATGTTCAGGAGGCATCATTGAAAGCGGAAGCCACTGCCATGGCGCTCAGCAAGCTAATGGCCAATACGGCTGGACGCAGAGCCTCTAATCGGAAGCTGTATGGTCATTCCGACAACGCCATCCTCTTGTATGGGATTCAGGTATGGTCACCGTCTTTGAAAAGACAGGAACTGGAGTGCTCTAGAAGGAACCAGCTGGCCACACTTGGAGTCTGTCCGGAGGGATTACAAAGTGTTGATTGGAGAGTTGACAGTAGATAACAACATACCTTATGTGCTACAGAAAAAAACGAATTTTTCATCTCCTGGCTCATCACAACGATTCTTCAGCGTAAGGGCAGGGAATTTGTGGCAGCGAGGGGTTGAGGGACAGCCTCCTGCGGAGCTGAGTTTGTTGGCGCTTGCACCGATGGGCGGCAGTGGTGAAGCTCTTGGAGTCCGTCGTCCCTCCGTCAATGATGTCACCGTTACCCTCACCTCGTGGAAGAAGTAAGAAGTGTTCGGTGATCGAATGTACTGGTTTGTGTTGTGCCATGTATCCCCTATGTATGGCCGTTTGTGTATTCTGATGTATATTTTTTTCATCTCTAATTACTTCTGGCGGTCGTATCTAATATGTTCGTTTATATCTTGTCCGCATCTTTTGTATTTCTGCCTTATATATTTCTACATTTATGTTGCCTTGGGTATTTTTTCATTTATTATATCCTGTGATCTGTTATTATGTGTACTTTGTGCTCTATATGTCTGTGCTTGTTTCATGTCCAGTTTTATTATATCTACTGTGTATTTCTGTATTCATGTGTTTTTTGTGAATTACTTTATTTCCAGTGTCCTGATTATCCCGTTTCTGCTGTTTTTTATTATTTGTTTATATGTCTACTTATTTCATGTCTAAACTTCTGTTTTTATATTTGTATATATTTATATACTTTTTAATTTCCTACGTATCTCTGATTGCCCTGTTCCATGTTTGTGTTGTTATGTATTTCGTGTTTTGTATATCGCTACTTATTTTATATATCTGTATTATTTCTGCGTATCCTGTATGTTCTTGTCGTCTGATATCCGAGTCTATACTTACGTTTACGGCATGTATTTTTTACCTGTTGCGATCCGCGAATGCGAGGGATTAGCAGACAGCCCTCTGCGGAGCTACCGTTCGCATGGTGCTAACACCGATGGGAGGCAGTGGTAAAGCACTGGGACTCTTCCATTCACCCAACTCTGTCGTCAACATTCTGCTACGGTGTTTCGTTCCACCTTCCTCCCTGCTGCTGTTCATTTCGGGTTGCTTAGTGTTTGTGTTGGAGGCCAATTAGAGTGGACACTCCCCGGGCTGTGCTATGCTGCATTGCTGATCCGGCCAGGGGGTGGAAAAGAACTTCTGATTAAATTTAAGTTGCTAAAATCGTCCATCCAAATAGCTATGTAGGAGTCCACCGGGCTGGTCTAGTGGTTAACGCGACATCGGAAATCAGCTGATTTCGAAGTCTTGAATTCGAAAGTAACTAAGGTTAAACTCCTAGTAAAGGTAGTTATTTTTATACGGATTTATATCCGTAAAAAATCCTCCGATCTAATACTAGGTCGTGGATACCGGTGTTCTTTGGTGGTTGGGTTTCAATTAACAAAATTTCTCAGTAATGGTCGACCTGTGATTGTACAAAACTACACTTCATTCACATTCATACAAATCATCCTCTCCGGAACTATCTTACGGTAGTTTCGGAGGCTAAACAGAAAAAGAGAGAGGTATCTACGTAGGAGTAAATATAATGATAGGTTCGTCTTCAACTTATAAAGAAGACAAGGCAACCAAATCTTGCTAAAGGTCTGCTGCATATCCAAATACGTTATACAATATTCCTTCCTCTCTAGACACTAATATTTGTATTTGTTTTCCAGTAGTTGAATGACCATTATTGTTTCTAAAATAATGGTCAAGTATAACACATTGCTTACTGTTATAGGTCACAGTCTTCCAAGGAAGAATCTCTCAAATATCTTAAATTAGGCAATGTAGAAGATACATCTTGCAGAGATGTAACAATCTGGTATTTACTTGGTATCAAGGCAATTTTTTTTATTTGTGATTCATTCTTCCCCAACAGAAAATACGTTATTCTAAGGATTGCAATTAAAAGTTGAGATATGTACATTATTCAGATGGCAGCATAAGTAACATCTTGTGAGTAATTTATTCAAATCCGGGAGCCTTTTTTAAATGCTCTATTCTCATATATTCTTGTGATATTTATACAGATGAGAAGGATCTAATACGGAGACCCAAGGGAATCAGACTATTCAAGAAATTAGTAACATCTTCCTAATCAGCTTCCCTCATCTTATGATGTTGGAAGCTCCTGCTCAGGTGCGCAGCAAAGAATTCAGTCAATTAGCTATTGCTACAAGCTCATCCTTTTAATGTTCTTAAAGGTTAAAATGATAGTGGAGGTTGTTTAATATTTTTGTGACCTTCCATAGGAACAATTATTTCTGATAAAGGAATAAATATTTTCAATGTAGCTCCTGAATAACTCATTTTTTATTGAATTTAGCAATCTCTTTAACCAGCGAGCAGTTGTATTCAAGAGATGTTCTATTCTCAGGTCTCCTATAGCATTGCCATCTTCTCCTAATCCTTGTTTTAATGTTAATAAGGTCCACCACCTCAATAGAGTAAACTCTTCCTTCTCGTACCGCATACCACTCCCCAGATGTCGAGAACCATGCTGCCATCTTGATGATTAAAGTCAAACGTTGTATCGCACCATCGACATCATTTGCACACTTCAATGTAAATCCATAGAAACTAATCTTCTACCCAACTTCGATAGGATTCACAGTAGGTGGTGTTATTGTGGAGGATCGGAGAATTCTTCTTACTTGTATCCATTATGCTAACAAGGAAAATAGTTCAGTTGTTGTAATTAAAAGGTTTTGTTTCATAGTTATTTTTCTCATCAGTCTAAAAGGAATAAACTCCCTAACTGATGTAAAAGTCCAAAAAGTCAGAAACTTTTTTTGGATCTGATGGTCAGTAAATTGGTTGTAGTTCAGAGATAACTTAAGAACTTTCCAAGAGCAGTATCAATTGAAGTTCCCAAATTACATGTTTTGCATTACAGTATCATCCCGAAACTGATAAGCAAGTGTGTCAAAGTAGTCTAAACATGTTATTTATGACCAAATGATGAGTAGTATAGTAAGATTGCTGATAAGCATCAAGGCCCAATTTAATCCAAATCTCAGATGAATTTGCCTGAATATGGACGGTGCTAAATGTGAGGGGCTGATTATGCGTTAATCCATCTTTTATCAGAACCGCAGTATACGAATGCGCCTTCTCACCTGGATAGTTAGTCGTGTACACTGAGAAACCTCAAAACTTCAAATAGTTGTCGTCAGTAAAATGATTTTCGGAGACAAAAAAAAAATCTAATAATTCGGTGAAGGTCAACGTCTCCAGTTCTATTCTTCAGTTCATAATACCACTGATATTCCACATCGCAGTTTTCAAATATTTCATCATTAACAAATCTTAGAAATCACCTTCGTGTGCAGATCTGTTGGGTTCCCAATTTGTTGCATTAATAAATCAATATTAGACGTCTGCTTCTGAAATTTATCATCAGTTATAGAACTACTATATTATTTATCACTGCCTCAGCAGAAGACCGGGGTGATTATTGGAAAGATAATTAAGTAATTATCAGATAACCATTCAAATTTTATAGTTTGATGTTGACTGATCCGGTGAGGGGGAATTAGAAAGACCAAATGCAAAGGACTTGTGCTGCGTACCTTGAAATCTTGTATAGGGACTAATAATCGGTGCATAATATATTCTCTGTTTTTCCTTTCTTTGTAGAAATTTTTATACATCCTACATCCTTTGTAGTTAGCATCGTAATCCAAATGGCAAAACGCGCAAGTAGCCGTAGTTTTTTTTTCTGTCTTTTGGCAATCTGTAGTTCCGTCACCGCCCGGGCATTTCACGCAGCAATATGGCCGAATTCTGTGTTTTTGGTATGTCTGTATTGCTGGCAACGCATGCATTGCACTACCCCAGGAGATCCATTGGCGTTATAAACCTAACATTACAGTTGGCCATGTATTTCAAACCGAATCTTTCTTTATCGTTCTCCTACGTTGCTATGTTTACAAAAAAATAGGAAAGGATCTTTCGTTACCCGATGGCAGGAGTTGACAACCTCCAAACCCTGTGCCTTGCATTTCTCATCAATAGGTATTGAGTAGTTTAGATTTATTAACAGTAGCCGAAATGCTCTATCATCTCACCTAGCAAAAGTGTGTACCCGCCGAACAACAGGTTCTGTAGCTTAGTTAAACTCGTTGACACGGTTAAAAAAAAAAAATATTTTATTTAACAATAATAAGAAACAGTAAATAATATTTTCTACAATACAATCCAGATCTTAAATCAGTACCATAAATTAATTACTTCACAGGATTCAAAAAAAATTTTAAAGCATTTACTAATTTCGTTTTTCTACCACAACAACTGAAAACTGATTTATATCTTTGAAATAATGTTTTCAATTTTCTTTTTATTTTAATAATGTAGTTAATAAATATTTTAATTGCAAATTTCATTAGGATTTTTACGCCTTATTTTTTATATCTACTTTAATAAAATCAATTGACGCTTCTGTGGAAGAAAAAGCATAGAGATGATAGCAGGAAATTTAAGTTATTATAATGAAAACAGAAAATTACATAACTGAATGATTAAAAAGAAAACATTTTAAAAATAACTATTTACTAAAGTAAAAAATTCTGTGTTTCACAATTTACAGATAAATATAATTCCCTAATATAATAATATTCATAACATGTAAGATTAAAATAATTTAAAGTTTTTGGAAGGTATAAAGAAATTAAGGCGAGATTCGTATCTGAATTATCCTGTTACATCTGTAGAAGGAGCCATATTTGTGCAATATAAAATAATTCGGGAATAAAATATTCAGCACATACAATCACCAGCAGAATGTGAATTATTTAAAGGAATTAGAATAAGATTGTTGGGAAAATCTGTTTTTATCCAAATTAATATCTGGATTAATAATCCAGATATTAAGCCATCTCTTTTTTTAATTTTTCGCTAGCATCTTTCATGTAGATTTCGTGCTGATTGGATAATAATAAATCAATCATAAGAATAGTTTGCAACACCTACAGCAAGAATGAAGAAAAAAAAAATTAAAATTTTCTTTTAATTTACCTTCTATATTAATAAATTATCTAATTGACCAAAAATGGGAGGGGAGGCAGTTAATAAATTTTATGCGTGTATCATAAAATGCAGCAAATTTGAATTGGATATAATTGATTGTTACATAGATTTAGAAAATAAAAAAATTCTTTGAATCATACTTTGAAAATAATTAGAATAGCAATGCCAAAAAATACATAGCAAATGTTTGATTAGGTTTATTGCGTTTAGTATTAAAAGTTAAATTGTACAGTTTATTGTTTTATAAAGCATGTTAACTCCGCAAAGGAATTCATTTGTGTTCTTCAATTTATTTTTTTTATTAGAAATTTCTTAAAATTAATTTTTTTAATTAGAAATGTTACTGTGTAGAGATGTTTTTACTAGAAATACGCATTTACATTCAGTAAACACAATATAATTTCCATTATTAAAATAATTAAAAAAAAAAGAAAAAGGAATTATAACTACTATCACTTTTTTAACAATATTAATTATTGATATTAATTTTTGAAAGAAATTATGTTTTTTAAGTATATGTGAAACTGCGATTTAGAAGTACAGAATATGCGCATATGCTGTTTTATACATTTTTTCCGTTCTCCTAGCTACCCTACGGGTGCATTTCCTATGCTGTTATCTAACCAAATCGGCTTAGTGGTGCATGGTAATGCAAGAATCAATTCGAATTTACCTAACGCTGCCTCTTATATTTCAGTTAATACCAAAGAGATAAACTATCCGCAATCCACTGCAGCATATTGTATGCCTTACACTGTTTTCGAATTCATTAATAATCCTTTCAACCTCAATCACGCGACCTGTTACTCTTGCTATCTCTTTCATATTCTCTTTGCATGCAAATTATACATTAACCATATGTAGAGTATCACATCCACATTACATTCCTAGGTCAGAACGGTAAAAAAGATTTAACAGTAATTTTACAAAAACAATTTGACCTTTGAAATGTGAGCGACACAATGCTTAGTAAATTATTATCTTAAAAGTTTTAAAAAAGAAGTGATTATTTCTGCCCGTTTAGTGGTACTAAACTGTAAATATAGTTCATTTTCAGATTTTTCAAATTCAAATCATACGTCACACTACCAACCACTATAAAAAAATTTAATTTGCCATTTATTAGATGAAGAATCATTTTTTTTTTTTATAGTACTCCATGTACAATTTTCAAAAATTGTATTCATCAATAATTTTAATGGTCCTATTTTTTTTTCTTTTTTCTGTAATGCTTTATTTACAGTCAATTAATCCTATGTGAAATCATAAGGAAATCGTATAACAAATAATTACATGAAGGAGAGCATCCAGTGATATTCCTTGAAGAATAAAAATAACTATAATTATGAACAATAGATAAATAAGTTACAATCAAATAATTTGAAAACACAATAAATAACTGGAGGATACTTAAGGATGATTAAACAATATATAATTCAATTAAAACAATAACTGACAAATGTTAAAAAACAATGAAACAATTAATAAATGAGTTAACAAAAAAATAAACTCAATCATCTATCATTAAACATATTATCATCCTAGTTTACATAATACTGTCCTAGTCGAGATATTTAATCTTTAACATTTTGCCATCAGGTTGCATTATCAAGTCCAACACGTGGAACCTTTTGAATAGTCTAATATCCTTCATACTTTCTAATAAATTTTCTAAATGATGGTTCAAATATGTATTTAGTCTAGATATATATTTCGAGCTCAAACGTTCAGTCTCCTCACAAACATACGGAATCGCCAGATACTCGTGGATCTTGTTATTATTCATGAACCACGATGGTTCCGTTGTGTTCCTAAGTTTGTTGTTCTGGAAATGCTGGATGATCTTGACGTTGCTGCTAAAAGTTGTATTCCATAGTTGCATAACGTATATTGGTTTTAAGATACGTTAAATCAAACTTGTTTCATAGAAACAACTGAGACTCTCTGTACAGTAACCAGTACATTTGCTTAAACTTAATTTTATTTGCTTTCTCTTTTCCTCTTATGTGACCTGCCTGTATCTTACGACGTTGGAGGCGCAAATCTAGATAGCGTACATTGCTAGTTTGTGGAATATCGTTATTATTCAGGTAACCCTATGAACGTTCCACCTTCCTCATTGTAAAAATCAGGTGATTTAACTTTGCCGGGTTAACCTTTCTTATCTTCAATTTACGTAGCTTACGTATCTTCAATTTACTGTTGATAAAATTCAACAGTACTAATCATACAAAAAAAAATTACTGCATATTTAATAGTTATTATATTAACAGTAAAACAATCTGTGTCGTCTATTTGTCAATTGATCCTTGATTTCGTCCATTAGTTTGAATTTTCCAGTCAATTTATTGCAACATTTTCTTCACATCTCAGTAGCAGACTTTCTAAACTATATTTTTAGGTCATATGGGAAAGGCTAATTATCTTGCATATGTATATATATATGTATGTATCTATATATATATATATATATAATATTCTGCTTAGTAGTCGGATAAATAGGACGTAATTCAAGTTTTGAAGTAAAAATTGTTCTATAATTTTATATTTTTAATTAATTAAAAACAAATTGAGCATTTTTATGTGTAATTGGCTTAAACAACCTTATGAAACGATGGTAAGGGAAATTATTTACATAACTTTTATTTAGTTGCATTTATTTTTCTAAAAAAAAATTAAAAACAAATTCTATTTAGTTATTGAAAAAGAGAAAAGTTTTTCGTACATAGAAATAAAGATAAAATATAATTTTGATATTAAAGCCGTTTTATTCTATTCATTATGGCTATTAAAGACATTGGTAGAAGAAGTTAAAATATATACTTAATGTTATCTTTATTTTTTTTTCAATGTTAATGAAGTTTTTTAAAACTGGTCGTCTCTAAAGAATATTGTATCAATTTTTAACTGCTTGATTTATTACAAAAACTGTAGTTGGAAGGTTAAGAAAGATAATTATAAATTTATATGGAATAATAATAAGGAAATTCACGTAAACAAATGGTTAAAACACTTAACCGAACTTAAGATAAAACTAAAAAGAAAGAATCAAAGGATGAATAAACTACATGATTACTGCTTAGCGTCTGAGTAGTCTATACAGTTCTTTTCAACTATGAGGGAGAAACAACTTTTACAGACAATTTCTAGTCGATTATGGGGGGAAAACTGTTGCAAGTTGTATACCCTCTTCTTTAATCTAAAGAAAAATAAATTCTTGTTTCCTAATACAAGAAATTTTTAGTTCAAATATTTTATTTTCTCCATAAAGAAAAAACTGTGTACCTTGCCTTAAAGCAGACCATTTAGTTGATGCTACGTATCTTATATATTAAAAATTAACAAATAAATACTATAAACTTATTTAAAGATTAATCTGGCTAATTGTATTTGAAAAATTCAAATAATGATAAAGGATAACTGAATTAATCTGGAAGGAACGTTACTTTAGTAATAGTTATGTTTAATTTATTAATGTCAATAAGTTAATTTTTATTCTCTTATTTACGAAAGATTAATGTAATATACTGATGATACCCGTAATATTTTCATTGTTATTTTTTAAAGTTGTCGTTAGAGACAAGTATAACATTTTAAACTGATTTTATAACCCTCTTTCTTAAAATTGATTAGCAAGACTTGCTTCATCAATCATTTGTTTTACTGACAAAAATTATAATTAAAAAATTAAAAAAGTTGATTATTATTAAACAGTTGGATTTGAACACTACACCGCGGATACCTGTGTTCTTGGGTGGTTGCGTTTCAATTAACCACACGTCTCAGGAGTAATCGACCTGAGTTTGTTCGTGATTACAAATTTACCGGTACAGTTACATTACACTGATAAGTCGCTAATAACTTAAATTCTTGATGTGACTATAAATAAAAATATTTTTTTAAATTAGCTTCTGATATTTAAGTGAAGAATTCAAGACTTAATATTTTAATAAAAATTATCATTTGGTAATAAATTACAGATATTTTAATTTTGATACAAAATCCAATTATTGCGGTTAATTGTAGAACACATCATTCGGCAACTAAGCTCCGTATCAATACACATTTTCTATTCAATAAAAATTTCGGTGATCATTTCACCAAAATAATTATGACAATAATTAAGACTCAATTTCGCATAATATATCAGATCTAAGTTTAAGGCTCGCAATTATTTTTAATGTTGTTATAATTAAAAGATTTTAAAAACAAGAAATCGCCTGATTTAAATTACTTCGATGGTCAATTCTGCTGACCGTTGGTTGAAATAAGATGGGCAGGACATTTTTCTTGCACTAAAACAGTTATTTAGTACTCAATATGACCAATTGCGCCATCTGTATTAAATCTCAAATTTTCTAGTTCCATACAGTCCAGTTAAGGACACAAAGACTCGATTATCTTGCTGAGATATCGCTCGACATTCACTTTTTTTCTAATTCCAGTCTCATTTTCACAAAAAATATTGCATAGTCCCTACGTTAGCCCAAAGCATCAAACAGGCATTTGTTACAAATGCAATGGTTCTCTTGACTCAGTTGAAGGTTCCTTTATCCATCAATTCTAACAGCTTTTTTTGTTGACTTATCCGCTCAAGTAAAAATCTAATTACTAAAGGTCGGATCTCATTACTGAAGATGATTTTCCTCGAAAAATCACCGACATCTCTTCAAATTTTCTTTTGGGTTTTCTTTTACGCATTCAGAAGCAGATCTTTTCTTTTAAGAATTAGCAGCATGATACTTCTGGAAAGGAACAATTTTTGTGAATAACGGGAAGTTGGTATCCCTGGAGTCACATCGAATCCTTTCTCTTATTGTTACATTCGTTCCAAATTAAATATGTAAATTAAAGCTCATATTTTTTTCTGATAAAAATTACTATCGTAACCATTATATTTTTATATCTCGTATCAATTAGAACCTCGTTTAGATTTAAAAAATAATAATTAATAGTCAAAGTAATAAATCGTCAAGTAATTGGTAATTAATGAATACGTAACAGTTAATAATAGATAATTTAAATAAAAAATGGAATGATTACAGATTAAAATCGAGTCTCGAAAAATAATTCCTTTATTATTAATTCGTAACTTTTCTTAAAATTTTAAAGCAGGAATTTCTATTTTTACTTACACTGAAAAGAACAAGCTATATTTATTTTTCTTTTGATCATGGAAGCGTATGTACGCATATTGACGAGTAGGAAGAACCTAATATACACACAGATACATAGATAAATTTGAATATGAGATGTTAGAGCTAATGAATGCACAAGTCAGACCTTTTTTTTTTAAACCAGCATGCCTTTGTGCTGTTCTTTTGAAGAATTTTCTAGCGCCTTGTAATCTTCAAAAGAATATAACTTATTGAAATGAGATTTTCAAAGATAAAATACCGTTACAGAAAGAAATTCTTCCTTATGCACATTAATTATGTTAAAAAAATGTTAAAGAGAATTAAATTATGAAATATTTTGTTTGATAATTTAGGTCTGTGATATATATTAAAAAAAATCTACCTAGCTAGTTACGTAGTTAGGTAAATCTACGTGCTTCTGCTTACATTATCAATAAAGGACGTTGATATTATTTATTGATCTGTACAGAAAATTGAATTTACTAGCTGCAAAGTTACTAGGTACATAGCCACATACAAGCAAAAAATATGAGAGTTTAGTAGAATCATTTACGGATATTTATTTATGTTCAAGTAACTGGAGTTTTAGGAAATGTTTTAAAATATTACTTTAAGATACTTTTGAGTAATCTTCTTTAAACGCAGCCATTACAGAGCTGACAATTTTAAACTTACAAAATGCAATCAATAAGATTTTTAATACTAAATAATTATCAACCGTTTTTTGCATTGTTGAAAATTTTCTTGAGTCTAAAAGTAGTCATTGATGGTTAATAATTAATGGTTTATTCATTAGTTGCTTGAATTACGGTCAAGAAATTAATAATAATTTATCGGTTAAATTAATAATAATTTATCCAGTTTTGGAATAGAGCATTTAAAAATGATCTATTTTAAAACTGGATTACTAACCAAGGAGCTATTTCTTAGCTAACGGTTAGTTCTGATCTTTCTCCGTTAATTGCTTTCTGTGAGGATACGTGAAAGATCGGTTATACACATATCTGTATGCTTCAGTGAAAGAATATTAGCTAAGGAAGTGAAAAGTTTTTATTACACCCATCACAATAAATTATCTAAAGCTGCCAATGACGTTTTCAAATACCTGGCCTTATCCGGCAT
>JAAAKQ030235531.1:0-11192 GCA_010016005.3 Zanna intricata | reverse complement strand
TTCTACTCTACTATCTCTACTAATTTCAAACAGTGCAATCATCAAATAGAAGGTGACATTTCGTCTTATTTTAATATTTTTTTTTTTTTAGTGAATGTTAAATTAACATTATAAATGTAACTTGTGTTATTCCTTGTATGTTACAAGTATTTTATAATGGTTTATTGTAATTTTATTTATGTTAAATTTCATTATTATTATTTAGACATTAAAAATGTTATTGTAAATTAAATTCATTATACAGTTTTTTCATTCTTACCAGAGTGTTATTGTTATTTTATTAACTTATCAATTACCCTCCACACGGCTAGTAGTTTAGCCAAAGCGTTAACATCCTTTTTTATTACTATACTACAATCCTTTAAAATTTTGACTATTTCTTTGTACTTTCCTCTGTTGAGAATTTTTTATTCTTATGGAAGTAGTTAAAGGTAAATTTAGTTAAACCTTCTTCCGTCCATTCGTTAAAGTGTCTGAAGTAACAGAGTCTTCCTTTTCTCCTTACATCTTATATTCTGTCTTTTGTCCATTTCTTCTAATGGATCTCAATCTGTACTTTCCCCTTTCATTCTATTTGAGCTCCAAAATTATTTTATTTATATATATTCTATAATTAAATTATTTTTTATAATTTAAATGGCTAACATTTTCTATTTTTTAAGCAACTGACATTTCTGTCCGCCCAAAAATGTAATCTTGAAATACAAGATTAATTCTTATTCAAATTATTTTATTTTAAAAATAAAAAACTAATAATTTTAAAACGTACAATGACAGACTGTATTTTCGCACTCAAATATTTAAAATTATTATATTAATTTTATGAATATTATATATTTTCATAATTACATACTTTACTTTTGTAATTAAAAAAAAATAATAATCGTAATAACACACACACACACGCGCGCGCGCGCGCGCGCGCGCGCGTACATACATACATACGCACGCACTCACCCACGCACACACACACACACACACACACACAAATTGTGACAGAGAAACACACAGTTCACTATGCTCACTTTTTAGTTTTTATTCATAAATTGTAAATAACCTGATATATTTAGATATCGTTTAATATTTATGTAAGTAATAATAATAACGTAAATAATAATTAATTATAATGGATAACTTTACCCTAAAAAAAAATCTGAATGTAATAAAATAAGAAGCTGCCTTCTAAAATTAAATCTGAAAATTATCCCAACGTAATATAACGTATAAGAGTATTAAAACTTTCTTTCTTTTAATTTATGAAAAACCTCTTTTTATTTTCTTAATATTCATTGAAACAATCTTTCGTAGAATTTTATAATTAAAAATAGTGCCAAGTCACATTTTATTTTTCTATTTCTTAGTAAAACCTTAAATATAATTTCCAGTTTATAGATGTGCATTAATTTACCTGTAATAATATTCTCAAAAAAAAAATTCTTTGCACTTTCATCAAGAGATGAAAAGATGTTTTTAATTAAAAAGAAATTGGTTTAGTCAAGTATCTTTTGAAGAAAATATGCTGTTTATTTTAATATCAGTGATGATGAAGCTATTATAAAAAAATTCTTAAGCAAAATGGTAAGAAATCTTTTGAAAAAACATCGGACTCAACAGCAGTATCTTGAAACGTATAGCCTTTTACTTAAAAAAAGAGAAATAGTTAAAATTACCTGATGTCCTTCAATTTATCCTTGTCTATCACGAAGTAAACTTCTGTTAATTTTTTTAAAAATTGTACCACCAAAGCTTTCCATTACTAAATTTTCTTTAACGCTCACTAAATGAACCTGGAAGGATAGAGACTCTGTTAATAAAAGATGTTCAAGGAAAAGTTGTAACAATTTCGATAATTGTGTAGTCCATCGTCCATAACATTCATCAAGATCTTTTCATAATTAACAATAATTATGAATTACTTGCATGGTGAATAACTATATTAACCGGTTCTGAGTTTTATTCCATTATTTTATAGAAACTTTTTTTTGTCTTCAGTCATTTGACTTCTTTTCCCTGCTCCCTGGGTCGGACCTACACTCAAGTATTGCGCAACCCAGGGAGTGTCCTTTGCCTCTAAAAGGACTTCCGCCTGCCAGCTGTGAATCCGGCATGCAGGTCGGCCCGCCGGGTCTGGATCTTATCGCCTGCCTCTAACTTCAGGAGTGAGGTGAACCGGATCCGATTATACCGTTCCCGGGCCCCACCCCCTCTGACGGGTCTCGGTCTTACTTTTTCCCAATTGCCCACTCAAATGGGGGATACCGATATAAGTATAGGTAGCCCCCTCCACCGGTTCGGGTCTTTTCCGTAAGCTTTAATTTTTTATTTATTTTTTTTTTTATTTATTACTTTTTTTATAGATTCTTCACCCATTCGGAGTAATCTACTGTATTTTTTTTAAAATAGTCGTAATCAACTGATCCACTTTCATCCAGTGTTCAATCCTTTCAAGCATGTATTGCATTGTGTTCTTTACCGTGAATTCTTTTAAATTAATTTTAAAGTGTATTAAAATGAAACGAATAAAATTGTTTTCTCTTAACACAACACATCGATTGCAGACGATAACGCCGAATTATTTTTCGCTCCCTCCCCCTAAAAAAAAAAAAGTAATGCCCCTAAATTTACATGTACATCTATATAAACCAGTTTAGAGAAAAAATTAAGAACTGTGATAAAACTAACTGAAAAAGAATATTAAAAAAAAAATTTTTTAGATAAGAAAATAACTTATAATAAATTGACATGCTCAAACAAATATTTATTCCTACAATTATAGAGTGGTCGACCTGAGATTGTACAAGAGTACACTTCATTCACACTCATACACATCATCCTCATTCATCCTCTGAAGTAATACACGGTAGTTCCGGAGGCTAAACAGACAAATAGAGAACTACCAAAATAACGCCGACTTCCGTGGCTCGAGTGGTAGCGTCTTGGCCTTTCATCCGGAGATCCCAGGTTCGAACCCCTGTCAGGCATAACATTTTCACACACGCTACACATCATTCATCTTCATCCTCTTATGTGATACTTAGAGGTGGTTCCGGAGGTAAAAAAAAAGTGTAAAAAAGTGTTCAGATCCATACAAAATCAGCTGAAAAATCAACTACTCGAACCTTAAAACTCTCGTCTTCGAAAATCAGCCAATTTGCGATTAAGAGTTTAACCATTAGACTAACCCGGTGGATGTATTATAAAAAAATAATATTAAAAATATTTAACAACTATAAATTATAGAATGATTTCATGCATTGGAAAATTAATATGCTAGGGCATTTAAAATAGACTTAAACTGAAGAAATTCAAACTTTTAGAGAAATATTTTTAAATTTGGTAATGAATAATTTTTTTTTTTCAATTCCGGAAAAAATTGAATTTTTTTTAAATAGAGTATCAGAAATACTTCGTGTATCTTTTCTTAAGAGTAACCTGAATTCTTGCTAATTTAGTACACGAATATATACATACATGCACTTGACAATCATAATTTTGTTCGAAGGATAAAGAAAATTTACATTTTATAATTAACGATTTATTTGACTCGACCAACTGAATGAATTGCATCTAGTGTTATTATCAAAATTATCATTTTTCTTTTCGATGATTTCTAAGAAAGAAATATTAAAGTATAACAATCGTCATCCAACAATTCATTTACATCTTCGTACAACTTACAATCAAGATAACGATCTCAAGCTCGTAATACAAGTCCTAATAGAAATTACCATAATAAAGAGAATCCCCTACTATCTGAAATAATATGTTGTTTGTCGTCCTTCAAAAAAAAATTATTCTGTTAGTAAGTAATTTAACATAATTGAATACGTGTATAAATTGTAATTTAGGGTTTTTCATACTTCAAATTTTTGTTAATTTAAAAACTTTACTAAAAGTAAAAATTAATAATTGATTTATTACCTCTTTATTTTGAAAATGTTAAAATTTGTGTACCTGAATATTAGATTAAAGTATCTTACAGAGTAGGAAATAGTAATCGTAAATCTGGATTACGAAATTTTATTAGAATATATTAATATAAAAATAAGATCATAAATGGTATATTATTACAGTATAAATTATCGAATTTTTCAATTTTATGAAAGACAAAGCATAATTCTGAAGCACTGTTCAAGTTTAATTAAACAGTGGTTATCCAAGATTTCCTAGAAATTTACATTAATTATTCAATATTCAGATTGTTATTAACTTTATAGTAGGCTATTCACCATATTGAGAAATTTAATTATCGTCGATCCAATATTTTTAAACTATTCAATTGTTTATCTATAAATTAAACAAAAATTAGTAGTCTACTTCATATTTATTAAAATGACCCACAAATTTATGAAATACAAATATAGTGAAATTTATTTTAACCTTAAATAAATACTACATAAAAGAATAGTAACTTGCAGTTTTAATCTGGAATTAGAAGCCTTTCATAATAAAAATAAAATATCAATGGAAATCTCTCCAGATATTTTTTTTTTTTTTTTAGAAAAGTACAGAATTACTTTCGGCTGTATGATTTTGTTATGGAGGGGGTGAAAATGAATTTTCATTACGTTTTGATATATGAGAGGTACGAAAAAAAATTCACTTTTATACATACATATATATATATATATATATATTTGCCTAAATATAAACATTCTGACTCGAAAATTTCCAGAATTTCATTGCAATTTAGATATACTGTATGTTAAGTTGTTCTGCATATGAAAATTTTATGAAGATTGGTTGAGCCGTTCTTGATTTACGCTTAATTAAAGGTAGAAAAAATTTGAGGGGAGAAAAGTTAAAAGCGTGGTTTGTAAAGATGATAGAGTTTGGAAGGTTCTTTATGTGTGGTATATATTGTTAACAATATTGTAAATTGTATTTTCTTAATTTTTATTGTAATGTGTTTTTGACGTGTATTTTTTTATGGACTAAAGGTTTTACTTGTAAAATTTAAAATTAGAAAAAGCTGGTATTTTTCAAAAGTCTTCTTGGGCATGACATCCCAAGAACATTTTTTTTTGTTAAATTATGCAATTTTATTTTATTTTTATTTTTTTTTTAAAGTAGAAAAAAGTAAAATACTATTATTGATTATTTTGAAATATAATTCGATTTACGGCCTACTTAAATTATTCAAAGACAAACTATGTAAACATATAATTTAAATTACTGATCTTTCCTCATTGTATTTGCATATTTTTTTTAATTGTATTTTTTCTAGTTACAAGCTTTTTTTCTAGTATTTGCTACTTCAACGATATAATGATTATATTTAAAAATGTTATAAAACAAAAATCTGATGTGGACACCTCATGACTTCCTTCTACGCCTAATAAATTACATATACTCATTTTTTTTTTTAAATGGAAAGTACATACAATTTTATTTCATTAATAACTTCTGATATTTTTTTATTTTTTTTTTTTTATTGTTATTATCATAAATTAATAAATTTAGTTTATTAAATTAAATTTTTTAAAAATTAATTAATTTTAATGTAATTTTTTATTTTTATTTTATTTTTTTTTTTTAATTAATTTTTGTTATTATTACCATAATTTTTTTTTTTTTACAATCAGAGGTTAATGATTATTATTAAATAAATCAATATATTTAAATCAAAAAAAAAAAAAAAAAACACGAGGAGATTAAGTCCTCGTGTTTTAGTCTGATTATTTTTAAGTTCCTTTTAAGTCTGATTCGAACCGATGTGCCTTCTCCTTTTAAGATCCAAATATTTCATTAATTAAAATTTTATTAGGCTATAACTCTAGAACAATGAAAAGAAGTACCACTTACGACATATCGTTAAAATCTGTCAGTGAAGGCTTATTACTGTAGTTAAGAAAAAGCCTAATTTTTATGGACACTTTTAGTTCAGTCAATTGCAATAAGACGGAAATGAGCACAACTAGATGTTACAACATTGCTAAACTTAAAATTTCAATATCGTAAGGCTAATCGTTTTTGAGTTATGCGAGATACATAAGTACGTACAGACGTAACGACAAAACTAGTCAAAATGGATTCAGGGTTGGTTAAAATGGATATTTTCGTTGAAATCTGAAAACCGAAATTTTTCGCGAAAACAATACTTCCTTTACTTCATACAAGGAAGTAAAACCAAGCATACTCGGAATTAACCTTGATTTTTTATAATAAAAATAATTAGAGAAGCTAATTCTAGAACAAAGCTTTTTTAATACTACTCATATGATGGTTTAAAGAGGTTATAGACCTAGAAAAAGGTCTTGAATTTGCAAAATTAATACTCAGACAAAGGCACGTGATATACTTTATTTATATGGGCGAACTGCGCACACGCTTAATCCCTTTTTACCTACTGCTTACCTGGAAAAAATAACATGAATAGCGCACCAAGCCAACCATTGGTAGTTAAACCCGTCATTACTAAAAAAAATAATTATATTTTGTTTGTTTCCATACATATTGGATAATGCAGTATTTCCATCAACGATATGGGTCAGTTTCACAACTAGTCTAGAAAGAACAACAAACTACTGGGAATTGTTTCATTCGCGATTTAATAGAAAGGCTTTACTAAAGCTAGCCCATGTTTAAATAATTTTAAAAATATTCTTTTAGAATTTCAAATACTTACATCACGTTGAAAAATGTTAAAATGATCCCCTATTAGATTTAAAGATCCTACAACTAAATGTGAAAATGATTCTCAAAAACTAATCGAAACGAGTAACTATGATGGAATGTACAGACTAAAGTATGTGTGTGTTTGAAGTATTTTAAAGATATGAGTTAAATCTGAATCTTAAATTTTATATGTAGAATTATATCACAATAATGTATCTTTTTTTTTTTTTTTAAATTTAGACTTAAACAAATTTACATTTTTCTTTTAATAAGTGTTCTCCTATTATTACAATATTACCTATATTAGCATTTGCTCATTTAATTCAGGGTTTGTCAGTTATAAAATGTTTTGCTTGGGATTTTTCTCCAATTTTAAACAAGTACTTAGTTTATTAAACGATTTCGAAAATTCATCTCTGTAAGAAATTGATTGAATACACACACAGACACTCTTTCTCCTTGTAACTTTAGCTTGGACATCAGCCCACATTACGGGTGTGGCATATCTGTTATTCATATGGTTTATTAATTTATGGTAAAACAATAGTATACCTACAAAGATAGATAAACATAAATGGAGTTAATGTAATACGCACATAAAAACATTCAAAATCAAACTGCAAAATGCAGTTTGTATAAACTTAATTTGTTGTACACAGTTATTTCTTGCCAACCCAAACAATTTCAGTACGATTTAATACACTTATTACCCACAGATCATCAATTGATCATTGTGTTGTTCATCCTTTAAGAAAATCAGAACTTGAAGGAGCTCTTCCTAAAGTTGTTTGACACGTCTTGAAGGAAGAGTTTTTTACATAATTTATTTGAGTTATTCAGCGCAAAATAAATATTTTTTTTCTCTAATTCTCGGAAAAGATACCTGATTTTCTAAGAGATTGGGAATCAGATAAATTTCCACAGTCTATAGGGAAGCCTGAAAGTATTAATTTTAATGTAATTGTCTCTCTTTATGATACTCTATGATTATTTCGTTCCGCTCTTACTAATAAGCCTCTAAAATATCCTTCATTTCTTTCTTTCGGATAAGTTTCAGTGGTTTCGGTTAAACACTATGAAGATAATGATTAAAAATATTTTAATCCTTGGTATTCATGTGATGGCTTTACCTAAAGATCCAACGAGGGTTTCTGTTGCATGTTCATTGAGTACAGAAATCTGGGCCCAGGTACTTACTGCTAAATAATAACATTACTGTACTTGTTCAGTAACGAAAGAAATAATCAGTATGACAAGATTAAAATTTGGTATTTTTTAACTAAGTTAAATTAATAATAAAAAAAAACAATTAATAAGGGAAAAATAAGCTGTTCAGAGCGCTTTCATTACTTCCCAAACGAATCGTATTATGATCGTGAAATTTATTAGTGGATTCACAGACAAAGAAGAATAAATGTAATACGTGTAGCAAATGTTTTTTAAACGCAATAAATTATCATTTAAATGAATGATAGTATAAGAGACAGCTAGGAGACAGTATATTTGTTACAATAAATCATCCTACTTTTTACTATGGCAGACAGAAAAATGGAACCCTCTCACCAGCCCCTATCTTCGTAAACACACATTTGTACATGAATACAAATAAATAAGTAAATAACAATCGTCTTATGGATTAACTATAGGATATTCTTACTCATATTGTCCTACATACTAGATATGTAGGATACCTGTTTCAAGGATAGTATTAGATTATTCTTTAATATTTTTTATGTTAAATTATGTACTCATTTTATTTTTGAGTTTGTCTTAAAAAAAAAATCTAAGGAAAACATCATTTGGCTAATTTTAAATCTAACTCAAATGTACACTTGTTTGAATTGGGCACAGAAAATATACGTACATATAACAAAATGTATCCTTTTAACTAACTTGCCTAATAATACTTCAAGCTTCATTTCATTTAAGTGAGTTTTATATCACATTTTTTCTTTTGTTAGCTGTTTCTTTTTAAAGTTATATTGATCAGTCAGGGAATATGTATCAGTCATGATTGTTTATTTAAAAAAATATAAAAATACTGATGGATCTGTGATCTGTAATGATTTAGTATTAGAACTGCCTAGAGAGAAGAATTGGCTTGGAGTTTATGAACAGTACATGAATTGCCATGGAGAGACGAGTATTGTAACGATCAGGTAATAACTCGCACTACACTGATGTTATTGTAAGTTTTTGCCTTTAAGACAAAGGGCCAGCTAATTATATTTTATTTACAAATAAGAAATATTTAATGCTATTTATTTACAAATAAATTTATTTGCAAAATATGATTGATTTTCATTACTCTGTACTCATAGTCTTTCACTGCTTATCAGTTCGAATAAATGAGTTTTTCATCTTTACTTACAAGCAAGTACTGTAATCGCGAAAGATTTCGGTATTCAAATTTCAACAGAAATATCCATTTTTACCATCTTTGAATTCATTTTGATTAGTTTCAGCCTGACATCTATACGTACATATCGTGCATAACTCAAAAACGATTAGCCGTAGAGTGTTGAAATGTTGGATTTAGGACTGTTGTAAAATCTATTTGTGCATCTTTTGATTGCAACTGACTGAAAAAAAAGTTTCCAACAACGCCCAAAATCAAAACAAATTTGAATTATAGACTTCTTCTTAACTGCAGTAATAAGCCCTCATTGAGAGCTTTTCAACATTTTACATTAAGTGGTACTTAATTTCATTAGTTCCAGAGTTATAGCCAAATAAAATTTTAATTAATGAAATATTTGGATCTTAAAAGGAAAAGGTACATCGGTTCGAATCAGACTTCATCTCCCTTTTATTTTTTAAATTTAAATATATCGATTTATTAATAATTATTAACCTTTGACTGTAAAAAAATGTTTACGATAAATAATAATTCAATAATAACAATAAAAAAATATATGAATAATACATGAAAAAATATCAGAAGAAATTAATGAAATAAAATTTTATGTAGTTTTCAATTAAAAAAAAAAAATGTGTATATGTATTTTATAGGCGTACAAGGAAGTTATGTAGTGTCCACATTAGATTTTCCCTTATAAATTAGCTTGATCTACATAATTAGCTAATAATTAACTATTTACTACAACGACAGTAAACGTTTGAGATCTTTACAATCATAATAATTCTTTGCCATATTTCACCTCTTCTACTTAATCACTGTATATTGTACCTACCTAATGGTTCGTAAAAAGCAAGCGAAAGCTAATTTATATTTTATGATAATTCTAATTTAATTACTAAAAAAGGAATAAATAACATCATTTATATGAACAGATTCCATTACAAAAGTTAATTAGTATGACACAACCCATTTAAAGGGATTTTTACGTTCTGATTTTGTTAATTATAATCTGAGTGTTTAATTATGCGATAATAAACAGACGTATGGGTTATTTAATGATATGGTTAGATAGATGCAGTATTATAATTTCTACCGTACCATTTCATTTGGTTTAATTAAACAAAAGAATTGACTTGCCTGTAAAAAATCTATCACTGAATAACTTCTATTCCAGTTTTTATTTGAATTTCATATTTTTTATGAACTTTTTTCAAATTCTCTTCTTGGATATTCAGTATTTGTTATTAGACAAATATTTATATTTTAATTTTTATAGATTTAAATTAATCTATGCAATATTTCAATCATATTGAAAGGCAGTATCTTAGACTAAATATTAATTAATTTAACTTTTTTATTGGATGTATCTTTTAATAACCAATTTGTAACAGCAGGTTACAACTGACCTTTACCCTGTAAATAAATAAATATACTTATATATATATATATATATATTATATATATAATATATATAATATATTATATATATATATATAATATATTCTATACCCTTCCTTTACGGAATGAAATATATATTTTTTTTTTTACATGATGTGATTCTCTCATTGTAAAGTTTTTTAGAGAAAACCTAAAAGATAAATCGTCTATTTTTTTTTTCATTTTCATTGCCTAGCAGTGGATTATTATATTATGATTACAGACACCATTCATCAATACATTTTAATCTTAACATTGTTATGGTTAATCTTTTTTTTAAATTACACATTTAATAATGTACATTAATATGTAATACGTAAATAATTAATATTATTTCAGAATGCCTTAACTAACGCCCAGTATTTAGTCTATTTATTTTATTTTTAGCACATCGTTTTTTATCTTCTTATTACAATGCAGCTTTCTCATCAACTTTGTAAACACGCCATTCTCTTATGCAAACATCGTTTTTATACGCTTACTCATATTTTAAATAGTAAAATATAAAATATTCCTATTATAAATTTAAAGAAATGAAACCGGCTTAGAAATAACTCTGTTAAAAAATAAACAATGATACTTTTTTTACTAACTCGTACAAAGTAAAGGAAGTATTGTGATCACGAAAAATTTTCGTTTTCAGATTTTAAACGTCTGTACATACGTATGTATCTCCTAACTGAAAAAATTAGCAATAGGTTGTTAGCGCGTTGGCTAAACTACTAGCCGTATGGAGGATAATTGATAAGTTAATAAAATAAAAATAACAATACTC